>JADKLZ010000003.1:53953272-53970636 GCA_021533235.1 Biomphalaria straminea
ATATCAAGAACATTGATGTGAAATACTGCAATGAGGGGCAGATTTAAAGTCTTTTAACTTTGGTATGACCTATGGTGTGCTGAAAGAAAAAAGAATTTAGTTCTGAAGAACTCACTTGACACACAATCTTGAATTTCAATTACTAACAAAAAAAAAAAAATCAGAAAAACGCAGCAACGTTTTGAACGATTTCATTTATATATTTACATTGAATATACAGATAATAATGACTAGTTTACATTTTCATATGAATCTATAACATTTATATAAAAGAGTATCAACTTCTAAACAAAACTGTCTTAAACTGTCCTAAACTGTCTTAAAATTTATTTTTTTCAAATGGATAGTTACTTATCATGATTTATTAAAGACAAATTAAAATCAATAACAGCCACACAAAAAAAAAAAATCTTAAAAATGACGGGAGAAAAAAAACCCAGCAACAAATAAGAACCAGCAAACTGTTTTTTTTCTCTTCCATAAGAACAATCAAAGAACACTGAATACAAACTAAGAAACAAAAGAACAGAAAACAGCAGAAAAAATAAAACTGTAGAAACTATCAATACAAATGGTCTGGTGTGAGGTGTGTGTGGGGGGGGAGGGCCACATCAGCCCAGTGATACTGTTGTATGTATAATGGGTTGTGTGTGTGAGTGGCCGGGGGTGGGAGGTCACAGCGAACACCAAAACTTACACTTGTGGCCATCTTCCTCCTCCTCAACTGAGAGCACACAGAAATACAAAGACACAGAGATTGATTGGGATTAAATGTTCACATCTCTTATGCAAATGTTAACAAATTGTTGAGTTTTGTTGTTGTTGTTCATGTTGTTGTTGAGTTTTGTTGTTGTTGATGTTATAATATTAATTAAGCTTACATCAATGAGTTAGGAAAACACTCAGCCACAGCAGTAACACTTTGTGATGGACCCACTTCAATGTCATTTTCATTCAAGCATGACCAAGACCATGCTTAACTGAACATTGACAGCTCTTTGAAGGTCATGTAGAAAAATGCATAACCAAGCCAATGCATCAGAAGAGGTTTTATAAAATGTACGCTCCAGAATGATGTTATAAGGCAAGTAGTGTTATGGTTTACAATGACTGGAAGGAAAACTTAAACAAAGAAAACACACACATACAAACCCAAAAAAAAAAAAGGACAATCCAGCAATGGTCAGTTAAAACAAAACAAAAAAACAAGGGTATGACGCTTATAATGTGGTGTAATTAGATTAGTTGACACAACACTCCTTCATGTTACTTATTATAACATGACCTATTCACAAGAGTATCAGATCATATAAAATTAAACTTTCTTGGACATTAAATCACCTGTCGCTATAAACATGACCTATTCACGAAGTATCAGATCATATAAAATTAACAATTCTTGGACATTAAATCCCCTGACGCTAGAAAGATAAAATGTCAGAAAAGCAAAGATAAAGACATTCTATTTAGAGTTGCGTACAGGAGTTATATTTGACTTAAAATCTCCAGCATGCATCCCTTCTGGCTCAATATCTGATATCGATGTGAATCAATCAATTCAGAGCTAAGATCAATCATAAAACTTACTTGATGGGCCGTCATAGTCATCCGCTGAGCACACACACAGAGGAGTGTTAGTTTTACAAATCAATACATTTCACTTAGAAAGTTCATTTTGTATGTAACTTACAACATTTATTTGGTGCACTTCCGAAGAAATGCTCACCCAGTACATTCGAATTAAAATGTTTGACCTGTGTGTGGGTCATAACTAAACAAAGAACAAACTGAGGCTGAGTCAGAAAGTAACTAGCCTATTTAAACAAAGCATGAGCTTATGGGCACATAGGAACAAAAGACAAACATGAATTACATTCAAGTATTTTCAGACGACTTATTTGAATTCTATTTCTCACCTCTGGTTGCTGCCTCTATATTTTCAGAGACTTTAGCATGAACTTGACCCAGGAATGCATTTTGAACAAAATCTGTGATGAACTCTTGTAAACTAAAAAAAAATAATATTTTTTTATATAATTAAACTTAAATGATTTTTATGTTTCTTTTTCTTTAACCCAATGATACTATTTCCTTTACAAAAGGTCATGACTAACTTGTAAGCAAAGATGGATAACTAAAAAAATAATTAAAAAATATATTTTTGAATTAAAAAAATATTTAAGATAGAAAAAAACTAAGAAAAAACATTTTAAAAAAATGAAGTACTTACTTGAATATGAAAGTAAAAAAGTAAAGGAAAGTTCCCTTTTTAGACCCTGTGGTCTAAGAGCAGATGATGTAAAGTTCATCAGTTTATGTGGTCAAAAGTTAACAAGGGTGTCATGAGGCAAGGAAACTATCAACCGTCTTTACTTTTCCCTATCTAATGTCAGGTACCCATAAGAGCTGGGTGGAATCAGAGGCTCCCAAAGATATGGAAATTAAAAATCCCAGTCTTCACCAGGACTCGAACAGGGAACCCCCAGTTGAGAAGCCAAGCGCTTTACCACTCAGTCAGAACCTTGGCTTGAATATAGATTATTGTAGAAAGATTCATAAAGACTTTGTGTCACCACTGTCTTTATATAATTTTTTTGTGTTCTTCTAAAACAAGATGTCTTATACTTAAGTCATTAAAAATTCTGATTACTTCTTAACACATCATAGTCTACCCTAACCACAGCGCTCTATCAGAAGAAAGAGCTATTAAATTAATACATAAATTTAATATTGACTTACGCTGATGTTTCCATAATCTCTTCAACTTCAACTATGAAAGACCTCAATGGTTTATAAATGGCTGAAAGAAACAGTTTAGACAGTTTAGAATATCGTGTTAACTTTCCTTAACTAGAAACAACATCTACATTAATATAATCTAATGAAAAGTGCCACAAGTCTTTAATGTACAAATACATGCTTCCAGAAGTACACTGATCTAAACATATTAAAGCCAAGCATATCTGAGAGTAAGTGCAACCCATTTAGTTAAAGTCCAACATTTAGAATGGTTGGAAAAATAAGGAGAAAGCATGAGAAGGATCACACAATTCTGGAAACTGATAATGAATATAAATAGAAAGTCACATTCAGAGAGTTCAGTTCTGAATTAAGCCCCCAAGTTGTGCACAGTTGAATGAAATAGATGTATGTCTTCAAATTTAGAAGTATTGGTGTTTAAAGCATCTCAAGGCCAGTTCATCTACTTTAAACAAGAGATGAAAAAAAATACACCTCTTGCTACACCTTCACAGTCTAGATTTATGACAATGAACATAAGAAACCATGTAGCTAGAATATATTTTAAAAAGTAGGTAAAAAGATCAAAATATGGAGAAAAAAAAGTGTTGAAAGAAGCTGTGAACAAACTTGCACGTAAATGAGAATTTTAATGTTAAAACTTTTGAAAACATTTCAAGTGTATTGCAGGCTTATGAAGAAAAAGTGTCTGGGCTAAAATCTACAAAGGAAGAAAGACTGAAAGACCAAAGCAAACACATAAAAGATCATACAACAAAAAGCAAAGCCAGCAGAATGGAAATGAAGAGAATTGCCCAAGTGGCAAAGTAATTTTAAGGACCTATGCTCCACTTGATGTCAAAGTAAGTCAAGTATTGGAAGCTTTTCAAATTTCATCAACAATACAAGACGATCCTATAATCTTTGTGAATTCCATCAACCGTATTATACAATCTAGAAGGATGAAAAGGCTGCAAGTTGGCAATTAATAAAACTTTATGAGAATAGATACTTATGTTTAATGTCCTTCTCACCTGTTATATTGAAAGCATCAGGTTTACAAACTTTCACAATATGCCAGTTATCAGAAAGTCCCAGAGCATCCTGAAATGAAAAAAACTTTTCTCAAACAAAAATGTTTACAAATGTAACTATTTCTTTGAAAAAAAATAAATTTCTCTCACTTTTTTTCTTAGAATAAAAAATAAAATGAGAGAATGTGTGTAGGCCTTACTAGAATGTATTTACATGTTAGATCTAGAATGTATTTACATGTTAGATCAAGACTAAATGGGGACCTAAACAAGTTCATGTAAAGCCTCTTTGTTCCTAAAAAAAAAATTTACATTTTCTAAAGGTTTATTTATTCTTAGGTTTCCACTTGACTTACATGTTCAAACTGTTGTATTTGTTGACGAGCACTACTGACACTGATAGCATGCTGGGAAGCATCAAATCTAAACAAAGAAACCTTTGGGAGAACAAAAAAACATTTATTTCTAAATTATGCACAAACTTAATGAAACAACTGATAACAACCAAATCAATTTACAAAATAGTTATTTTCCTACTACAGATAGAATAAAAGCAGATTTAGAGCAAATATACAATCAAATATTATATGCCAAACTTCATTTTCTTCTTCATTCTCATTATTATGATTAGACCAATATCTGAGATGAACAACACAATGGTTTCTAGATCAGGCAGCTCTCCACATAGTTTTTCTAAATTCAGATGAGAGCTTATCCATTTCTTATTTATTCTACTAACAGTAGTTTCTTCATTTCTTCCAGATAAAGTGCAATTTTTGTGTGTATTCATTCTCCCACACTTGTGCCTTCTCATTTCCTTATATTTCAATATGTGCTGGGATCCATTAAAGAACAGTTTGGCGTACTTGGGTGGTTTACAAGCATGATAGCTGCTAAATCCTTTAGTGGTGGCTTCTTGAGATAAACCATCCATGTCAGCTCTAACCCATTAATTGTTAGGGTAATGAAAGACTAGGAAAGACTATACCAAACAGTTTTTTTACCTTTTTAGGCTTGGCTGGTCTTTTTTTACTAAAATACTGACTGATATCCATACTAGGCTCATCAAAGCCAGATGGTGCCTGTTGTCTAGAGGACATGGTGTTACGGACATCTAGATACTGGCTCAGTAAAATTTGAAGCTGTAATGCAAATTGTTTTTAAAAAAAGATGAAATTAGGTCAATAGATTCTAAAACAATTTAGAGCATTAATAATGATATTTTTTATGAACTATTGGCAAATCTAGAGTGGAAGTATAATCCTAAGCAACTATTAGCCACAGCAAATGGTGCTCTGTATCACTTGCTTGAAAGACTTATGTCACTATCAATCAATGTAGTGTAGATTTATATGTAACAATGTTGTTTACTTGTATGCTTTCATAATGCATTTATATTAGCGGCATGAAAAGCAGAATAGTCAAGTGCTTGATATTCCAACTGAAAATCTGGAGTTCAAATTCAAATTTGGAAGCAACAAACTGAAATTTAATTTTTTTTTTATTACCTTATTAACTTTAGGGGCTGGAAGGGAGGAACCAACTCCTTAGCTTGGAGAGGGCTGAGCACTGCAAGCATATATTACCCAAGACACACCAAAATAACAAAAGTCATTGTATTACCCTAATAACTACCTCCCCCCTTTTTAATTTTCAATGTTACATTACTTAAACATTTCTTTGTGGCAATTAAATGATTTTTTAAAAAAAAAGTATAATTCAATAAAATAATACAAGGATTACCCTGGCCTGTATTTCTGACCAAACATCTTTGATGTCATACAGAACGTGACTAAGAAGAGGCATTCCAGAACTCTGAACAAATACAAAGTACACAATCAATAGTATTTCAATGTTATATCATCAAGATGATCAAATACAATAAAAATTTGTTTCAAATGTAGGCACTGACACAGTTCATGCATGGGAAGAAAACTCTAAAGTTGTTCAAAAGAAAGAAAAGGCTAATAAACATTTTAAAAAGAAACAAACATAAAAAAATGAAGAAAAAAGAACTCCCCCAAATAAACAGATGGGCTGACTTCACACACACACAGAGTAATTTACTGAAAAAAAATACATATCATGCATTTAATTCTCTGCTTTCTACATACAAAATTTTTTTTTTAGCTATCAATATATATTGTTCTCATGCTGAAATGATCTTTTTTACAATTCATTAACCAAGCAGACAAGATAAAAAGTGCACATCAAACAACCTTGACCCACATAGTATATATACAAAAGACATCCTTAAAATAATTTTGAGAAAATGAAACAAATTTTACCAGGTAAATTTAAAAAAAAACATCCTTAGAAAAGCTCTTTAAAAAAATTAATGTGCACCTTGCATAGTTGAAAACTGATATCTCCAATAAATATAAACATAAAATTTATATGTGGCAACATAAAAGGTTAAAAACTTGTTCGATATATATATATATATTTCATCAGAGCACATCAGTTTCATTGATTCCATTTTAACCATACAACAGAGGATAGGGAAACAATACTAATGAAATGTTAGGGCAATAGTGTTGCCTTCCCTGCATTAATACCACCAAGAAATAGTCACACATTTCAAGGCCCAGAAAGTTAAAGAATGAACACATTCTAATGCATCAAGATTCACATTCTATTAAGAATTAGAAAAAATTAACAATGAGATCCAAAGAATGTGTTGAAATAAAAAAACAACAACTGAAGTTAACAACAATACTTAACAGTTAGATTTGTTAAAAAAAAACAGATCAACAAATTCATGCTATTAACAAATGTAAATAAAGCCTGTTAACAGTGAAAATATTTTTACTAGGAGTTAAAAGCTTTTCTTCAATATCATTTTAAGTTTTGATGTGATTCACAGAACTATTTTATTTACTTATTTTAACCCATTGCACAAATGAGGTGAAACAATACAACACTTATGGCTTATATTTTATCTCAATGACTCTAACCTAAAACAAATGATTAGGCTTATAGTAATATAATTTTTCAAGCACTGTTAAAAAACAATGTCAATTCCAACCATTTGAGAAAGCATTGATTTATTAACATTTTAATGACATTTTTTTTTAATGTCTAACCAATAATATCATTACTGAACAGTTTTATTAAAATGTGAGTACTTTAATTAACGCCTCTATTGCGGCTAACTAATAAAAAAAAACAAACGAAAGAAGATTATCATTTTCCAAGAACCAAACTGTAGAAATGGATTTATTGAACCATTTTTAATTGTTTCACCCCCATAGTTAAAAAATGTTTTGACTTATAAATTTGAAACACAAATTCCTGATTTTCTTTCTATAAAACAAACATTGAACAAATCATAAATGTTGCAAACAGAGAATCTTGTGACCAATGATGACATCCATTTAGATAACAGCAAAAGTTTAATGAGATCTTCAAGATTGAAGTTTTAAAAGTTAACAATCAGAGATAGAAAATGTAAGAATTTTCAAACTATTCACACTGCTAGTATGGTGAAGGCATGGGATCAATTAACTGAGCCATAGGCTGAAAGGCAGAATCCAAAAAAAAAAAAAAGAATGCTGAACTTGGCATACAACAATGTTACGAAAGAAGCAGACGTTACCTCGTGATCAGCACTGACAGAAGTCTAGAAGCAAACCAGGAAATTTATATAGTTTCACTTTTTTTTTTTTAAATTTTACTTTAACATTATAAATGCTAAAAAAAGGGATTTATAAGACTTTCAAAGTGTGATAAAAATAAGAGAATATAGTCTCTATAACAAATGTTAATAAATTTTTCATATGTTGTGATTGAAGACATGCATAACAATGTTAGCCTAATTGAGTTTTTAAAAAAATAAATAAAGAGGACTAAATTTAAAAAAAAAGGAAACTGTAATAGATTTTAGTAATTTTTTAAAATTAAAATCATCACAACTAACAGGTCTACATCTACAAAAATACAATTACAACAGATATTAATTGTGTCTGAAAAGACATAAGTCATCTAAATTAGTGCTTTTAATTTTTAGTGTAATATAATAAAAAGTGGAAAACTCTACTCTAGGCCTTACTGTGATATAAAGCAATGGAGAAGAACTATGGCATTCAACTTACTGTCAGCCTGAAGACATTGTTTAAAAAAATCTGATGTGTTTTCGCCACATATCTGGCTTGTTCAAAGATCAATTTCAGAAGCTCATTTAAATACTTTGGCTGGACATGGTTAACCATGGAGTCCAACTGTTGACCAGAACTGACCAATAGAAGACAAATATTTTTTTAAACTTACAAAGTATCAATGAAATTAAAAAAAAAAAATCAACTTACCTATATACACTTTTAAAAAAAGAGTAATGGACTTATTCCATAGAATATTTGATATTGTATCAAGCTTTTTAATGCATAGACTAATATTGCATCTACATCTTTCTACACAATATAAAGAAGACGTTAGAAGAAATAGATACCAAAAGTACTAATAGACTGTTAAATACCTTTCAGCTATCTGTTGTGTTGCTGTGTTAATCAATTTGTTTAAACTTCCCTTCATGCTTAGTTTCAGGCGCTACAGAATGTAAAACATTTTCAATATTTCATCAGATAAAGTGAATGTGAAACTTATAAACAGGATCATATAAAAAAATAATTTTCATTCATTATTTTGATATTTAAACTAGCAGCAACAATATATATTTCCAGAACAGCCAAAGTCAAAATAAAAATGTCTAACCTCTACTCCATCAGGTAGTTTATGAAGTGCAAAAAGCGACTCTGTCAAGATGGCTATGAAGTTTTCTAAATTGTCTTGTGGGTTGCTATTTAGATTTTCTTTAACTTCATAATAAGAAATTTTGCTAGATGACATATCATTTCCCTCTAGTTCTGTTTGGATAAAAATAACATGATGAGTTAACATTTGCCAGAAGACATCTTGTTTCTTTCTTGTTCAGAAAAAAAACATACGATGTGTGAAAATTCAATAAGTTTTGCAAGCAATTATATAAGTTCTAAATTATTTTTTACACTGTTATTAATTAAACATATTCTTACTTGGAGCTCTGCGAGGGGAGTCTAAACCATCAGACCAGCCCCATACGCTAGCATCTTTGCGACTCAGTCTCATCTGACTCCCTCGCTGAAGACTGGATGATGGTAGTGATCTTTCATAAATTTGCTTACTAAGCTCTTCAATTAGAGTCTCATGCATTCTCTGAAAATATTTAAATTGAAATTCTTGCTGATTTTATTTAAACATTATGTTCTTGTTTTGTGTTTTCACTTAAACATAAAATCTAATCCAAGTAAGTAAGTAAGTATTGTCTACTTATTATAAAAATTAGAGACGTTCCTCCAAAGGAGAAGATAATAACGTCCTATGCATATCAATGTGTTTATCTAGTAGCGTATGTTGATTAAGAGACTTATACTCTAAGTCATTAGTTTTCTTCTTCTTCTTGAAACTGTCAGGTGGAGTTGAGTCTTCGGCTCTTGGGACTCTAGGCCAGCAAAAGTGAACAAGAGCTCTCTCTCACCGACCAAAATGAGAACAGTGTACACTGTTCTGTCTGGCGGGTGGGTCAGACTCGTGGCAAGAAGGCAGCATACTTTAAGACCCCCGCCATTTTCCTTTTCTATACCAGGCTAACCGTGCAGGACAAGCCATTTATGAAACGGCCCCTTGAGGAACAGCATCTGGATTGTGACAAAGTTGTGGGAACTTTTTTACAACTCCGCACAGTGCAATGAGGATGCTCTCGCACCCCCTTAGGCACCCCAAGGGAGTCTTGTTTTGCTACCCTTAAGCCAAATAGTTTTCTCCTACGATCGTTTCCACCCGGGCGCCACTATGAGGCAGGGTAATATGCCCGGAAGTCATTAGTTTTTACTGGTTGATTCAGCTATCCATTACTTTCCCTAATGACACTAGATACAAAGAAGCACTTATATGAATTACTCCTAGTATATGGAATAAGAAATGTGCCCTTATCTTTGTGTCCAGGAAGGCCTTAGTATTTGTATGTTATGGTTCAGTGTTTTATGTGTATTTCTACTTTACTTTTTAATCTTCTATCCAGAAGTGTCTCTAAATTTAGGGATTTTACTAACGATGTACATCAAATCACATCTGTCCCTAGACTTTTGACGCAGGGTTGCTGTGACAGATGGCACAACCAGTTCTCTTGACTTTTGCTGTCAGCAGCTGTTGTTTAGTCAAAATGAGTTGTTTTTTTTATTAATTTGATAGCTCTAGTTTGCATTTGCTCTAGTTTATGTTTTCTTGAGTTGAAGGGTTCCAAACAGAGGATGTAAATTCTAATATTGGTCTAAATAGCAATCTCAGTTTTTGTTTCATTTGTACAAATGTCTTTCAATAAAAGAAAGAAATGTTACAAAAAAAAATATGAATAAGTTCAATTAAGAATAAGTATTGTAAACAAACTGTGGACTTTTATTTGAAGACTTTATGAAAAGACTAAAATACTATAAAAAAAAAAAAGACTAAATAAGCATGTTAAACCTACTTTTTATGATTAATTTTTTCATATAAATGTTTGCTTAAAAAAAATAATTTAAATTGCAACCATTGTCTGTATTTCTATTTCTGTATTTTTATACTCCTAAGTCACATCAACACTTTTATACAAACATAAAATAAAAATGGTGTCAAAGTTATCATTATTTACATTACCTCTTTAATATTTATGAGATCACTTTTTAGCTCCCTTAAAGCATCCACTCCATATAGTGGACCTTCCAACATGGCAACTTGAAGAGATAAAAAGTAAAATTAGTATCTGCAGACATTTTAGCTACTAATGAACACTAGTTAACAGTAACAATCCTAAAACAAGACATTCCAAGAGAAAAAAAACTCTACCAGCTTGGACTATCATGTCTGTGGCATGAAGGTAGTGCTTATTGGCTATGTATGTGTTCATCTTGTCTTGCACTTCTTTTATTTGTTCTCTGTGAAATAGCATAACTCCATTACAAGTCGCACACAAAAAATCATGAAACTAGAAAAATATTTTAAAAATACTTCTTTAAAAAACAAAGTTTATATCAAGTATACTTGTATCAATTAGTTTGGATCAGTCATATAGTAAAATTTGCAATACATGTGGACTAACAATAAAAATGATTTATAAAAATAAAAGGAGGAGGGGGTAATGACCTGAATTTTAATTCATGACTCAAGCCTTCTCAAGCCAATATGATAACTACTCTGCAAGTGGAGAGCTTATGAACATGCAGGATTGTATAGGTATCTATTTGCTTCTATAGTCTCATCCTATTTTTCTACAAGTGGAGAGCTTATGAACATGCAGGATTGTATAGGTATCTATTTGCTTCTATAGTCTCGTCCTATTTTTCTGCAAGTGGAGAGCTTATGAACATGCAGGATTGTATAGGTATCTATTTGCTTCTATGGTCTCGTCCTATTTTTTATGTCGTGTTCACCAAGACTCAGATGACTATATATAAAGAGGACTAATTCAGCGTATACCACCGCTTCAATCAAGTTAAATCCTTTCCCTTGTTTTAAATTACCAATGATAAATTAATTTTTACAATTTTTTTCTTGATTGTCAGATAAAAGAAATAACTGTGCACAAATTCAGCTTGATCCAAATTTGGGTGTGGGAGAAATAACAAGTACAAACTTTTGACCAGACAGACAGAGTGAGCTGATATAAGCTTTGTAAAAACAACAACAATGTGGCCACAGCAGATAAAAAAAAACAGTATACAAACTATATTAACTTACACTTGCTCCAACATTGAAAGAACTGCCTTGTGCTCAACTCCATCTTTCCACAACTTTCGCAGCTCATCACGTTTAAAATGAAGCAGAGTTTTACACGAATTCAAATCTTCTTTGATCTTCCTGATCTTATCTCGAGATTCTTTAGGAAAAAAATATCATTAGCACTGTAAGATATGAATGAAAAAGTGCTATATTAATGGAGCGCAACATTTTCTTTCAACTTTGACAAGACAGCGTCAGATTGAATTAGGTTTATAAAAAGTGAAATAAAAAGTTCATATGTGTTCAACTTGTTTTTAGTTGCTGTATGCTACAGAATATTGTCAATATAAACATATGCAGACAGTAACCTTTTTCAACGTTCAGTATAGGAGGGTTTAGAAAGTCAGTGGTTTTCAAAGCAAGCAGTTCTCCATACAGTTTGTTTTTCAAAAGAGCAGCTAGGGGTCAGCATCATACCCCTGAACAAACTATATATAAGGATGAGATCAGCATTCTTTGGCAACATTCTGCAGGGCATATTTCACATAGTGAGTAATCAAAATATTTTAGTTGGCAATAGATACTGATGAAAAAAAAAAGTTTTGGCTTACCATTTATACTTTTTGTCATTCCATTAAATGCTTTAAGAATTTGTGTAACATCTTGATAATTATCTAAAGAGAAAGTTGAATAAAGTTAGTTAATTAATTACAATTGAAAGTTGCTAGTTTTCTTAATTTGTTTCCTAAATGTTTTTCTACTTTTCTACTAATAGAACAAAACTCACTTGCTACCAATTCCCCAAGTCTCTTGTCACTTTCTCTATAGGCCTTTTCAATTCTAGTCTTTTCCTTTTCTCTTTGTTCAAAATCGGCACTTGAGTTGTAGAGAAGACAATTACAATTTTGTTAGAATTAAAAAAACTATGGTTCCAATAGTAATAAAACACAATAAATCAAAAAGATAAAAACTAACACTGTTTTTAACGGTACAGCACTGAACAAGCTAAAAATCCAAACACAAGTACCTTGATGATAGAGTCTGCACAATGGACATCAAGTAAGCAGATGACTGAAATGTTAAAAAATTAATATTTTTAAGAACAATGTTTAATAAAATTATCTATATAGTTGGATAATCATTTCTAAAAATTATTTGAAAACAGTGAAAACACACTTTTGTTAAGCATCACTAAAGCTGCATAGGCCTTTACAAGTCACTAAAAATATAGGTATAAATTTGCATGATGGGAAAACTACAAACCATGTATGCAAGCTGCAGGCACCTGAAAACCATCTATTATCTTTTTAATTAACATAAGCACTATACATATAACATTCAACCATAACAGAGAAGAAACAAGTCACTGATTACAAAAACAAAACAGAGGAATTCTTTTGTTCACTTAACAATAAAATTACAAAAGCAAACTTTGTGATATTAACTTCACATGTAGCTTTTAGGTAAAACTTGCATCAAAGTAGATTCTATTTCATTTGCAATCATTTTTATACTTAACCTCTCTATATATGTATATAAATAGTGATGCTTCAAAACGGTTACAATTAAATAAATAAATCTTTAATCTATTAAGTCTGGTTGACATGTTAGCTACTCACTAGTAACACACTTTTTTAACACAGGTATTGTTCATGGGGGTGGGGGGTACAATACAAAACAAAACAACTAATAAGGCTTGTCTTCGAGTCTGAAGATAAGGAGTGGGGTATTTCCCATTGCTACCCACCTCCAGCAAAACAACAATGATTAGTAAATTAGTCAATACACTCACTAAACAATAAAAATGCACAAAAGTCTAGTGAAATGAAATTTTACAGTTCAGACTCACAGAACTCCAGACTGACTCGCACTGTGAGTGACCCGTGACTGTCACACTTAGACTACTTTAGTCACTTATTTAGTCTCTACATTTACTTATAAAATACTAACTTATAGTCTTATAACTTAGACTGAAGTCTTAAGTACAATTGCTAGAGTAGATCTACTCTAGATAGATACATAGATCTAGATTTAAAATATATGAATAATTAATTGATTTTGATTATTTAATAGATATAATTCTCATTTATATAGTATATAGATTTTTCACTTTAGTCACTTAACTCAGAGTCATTTGTGAATTATCATCACTTGACCCACTAGTCATTATTAATACTAAGTACTTATACAATACAGACATTACTTCAAAAAAGAAGATGATTACGTCCTACGTGTCATGCATTCAGTCATGCATATTAAGCAATACTGCTCTAGTCTAGACTATCCCTTTATTGACTATATAGATCTAGAGTCTATATAGACACTAGTTAGTCTAGATACTAGAGTGTGACTTGTGACTAGATCTAGATATTATATATATCTATATCTATATTTAAAAGCATATGAAACAAGGAATGTGCCTTTATCTTTCTGTTTTTCTGAGTATTTTATTAAATTTTGTTTTAGTATTTGAAGATTATGGTTCAGTGTTTTATGTATAATTGCTAGTTTACTTTTGAGTCTTCTATCTTGAAGGCTTTCTAAATTTAATGATTTTACTAGAGGTGTTGCTCTAGTCAAATGTGAATATTGATTTGTTATGAATCTCACTGCTCTATTTTGTGTCTGTTCCAGTTTCTTAATGTTTTCTTGAGTTGAGGGGTCCCAAACAGAGGATGCACATTCTATTATTGGCCTAACCAAGCTTAATGTGACTACGTGCTTATATCTATGAACTTTACATGTTTAGAATATAAATATTGAAGGAAATAAACAAATTATCGGGCTTGAGCTTCAAGGAATGTCAGAGAGGTGTGGACTAAATGGTGGCGTTGTGATGGCAGAAAATTGCAAAATATTTAAAACCTGGGATCAAAATCACCTGAAAATTTTTTTTTTCCAAATGCACTTTAAAGTTTGTGCATACATGTTTAGTACATAAAAACTATTTGAATATATGCAGAATATTAGGCTTTACAAAGCCTGACATGTTGTTTTTGTTAAAAAAAAATTCTATAACACCAAAACTGTTCATGTCCATTATTTTCTTTGTTAAATGTCATTTTCCACTTTGTAAGACTTACAGCGATAAAACTTGGTATAATTATGGCCAGGTATGATCTCTAATATGAAAAAAAAAATTAACCTTTGCTCTCTACCCTAACTTCTGTAAAAAAAAAAACAACTAAATAACTTTAAAAAAAAAATCCCCATTAAGCATTTTAAAGGCCATTTTGTCGGTCAATCATTGTCGAAAGTAGACAATAACACATCTTTAACTTTAAGCAAATTAAACTTATATACTTATATTTCATTATAAAGTATCTATCTCTAAGTGCAACCTGTGTTTAAAAAAATAGAAAAGAATATAATCTCAAGTTTTTAGGTCATTTTCTACTCCAATTTTCTGTTCTTTTTTTTTCTTACCTATAACTTTAGAGTAGTCTTAAGTCTAGATTCTAGACAGACAGTGACAGTCACACTCACAGTAAGTTGAGTAAGTAATATTAGTAATGAGTAAGTCAGTAATCATGAGTAATATTTAAATTAGTAATAAGGTAGAGACAGTAGTGTTAAGTGGTGTCTGTAGATCTAGATTGTTATAGTTGTGTAGTTGTGTTGTTGCGAGCTCTTGCACACACTTACAAATTTAATATTCTATGAAAACCCGATTAACCCAAAACTTCTACGCGTCATGTCATTACATATTTCCTCCCCCCTTTATTGGTGTTTGTAGATCTAGATATTCTAGTTGTGTTGTTGCGAGCTCTTGCACACACTTACAGATTTAATAAATAACTTGATAAACGATAGTTGAAACTTTTAACAATTTAATACTTGAAAATAAGGGTACAGTCAAAATGTCGTCCTGCTAGTTCTAGGCGTCTTGTCCGTTTTTCTACTCTTTCGTCATTCTCTAATCCTAGTTTTTAAATATTCCGTCACGTCATCCTATGAAAACCAGATTAACCCAAAACTTCTACGCGTCATGTCATTACAGTAGTCACTGTAGATCTACTAATCTACTAAACTAAACTAATAAATAGAGTCTAGTACTTGTATTAGTAATAGTATGATATTATTATTAATGATAGTTAATAGTTATATTATAGAGTCATCTAGACAGACTAGTAATTATATCTAAATCTAGTAGGCTACTATATTACTTTAAAAAAATCTACTAGAATCTAGTACTATTAACTATTAATTATTAACACTAGTCACTCACTAGCTAGTGGGTCACTAGACTAGACTTAGACTGAGTAGAGACTAGAACTAGACTAGTTAAATAAGTTATTAACTAACTTACTAAGACTAAGGCGACTAAATTAAGAGTAGTAAGAGTCAGTAGACAGTAAATTCTTGAGTCTAGACCTACCTAGGCTATGCCCTAGACTCCTAGACAGACCTAGACGACCTAGTCTGTAGTTCACTAGTTGTAGTAGTCTTAGTAGTGTAGTCAGGCTAGTCTAGTGTTAGTGATTAGTGTAGACTGAAGACTGTACTACTGTAGTAATAGACTACTAGACTGTCACTGTACTAGTCTCAACTCTTACGAAGTTACTCTAAATAGTCTAAATATTACTCATTTACTATGATTTAGATTTACTGATTACTCATTACTGGCATCACAGTCAGTCAGTCAGTCACCAGTGAGTGACAGTCACACTAGTCACAGTCACATAGAGACTGATACAGTGATACTATCACTGATAGATACTAAGATAGTGATAAGACTGGCTAGAGCTACACCATACTATACTCTATAGAGACCATTATTAGCCATTATCTAAGCAGTGCACATACGATGATATACTTCAAATGCTTATTTAATAGTAGAGTCTAGATCTACATTAAAATAGTATTACCGAATCTTTTCCGCTTTGCCCATATAATTGGTTTTGAGAAGGCGTCTTCGATTTCTCAGTGGATGCCATCTTGAATCAATGATTGTAAATAAAAGAGAGTAGTCTACTCCTTCTCCCCCCCCCTCCTTCCTACATGGCTAAAACTGGCTAAAATGGAAAAAAAAAAAGAAAAATGTGAGACAGTGAGCCACATATAGATCTAATAAGAATAATATTTTAAAAAAATGAATGGAAGATAGGCTACATTTGCGATAAAGTTCTATCTTTACATAGGAAGTTCTATCTTTGCATATGCCTAAACCCAGATCTATATATATTTTGCTATTTCATTTTGGGCTATCAAATTCATTTTGCCTACGCTAGGGACTAGGGCGTCGAATTTCCAAAGGCCGACCCTGCGCTACCGTCCCTCCAGTCGTCCAGTGGAAAGTTTAAATTGGGCTAGAATTTGATATAGATTATCTTCAACTGTGAATGAACATACGAAACATATCATATTTTACAAACGGCATTCGAAAGTTATTTCTGAAGTTATATATAATAGCGATAGGTAACAGGGGAGCGCACGGCGTAGGCCTACGGTACGTCTGTAAACGTCGTCTTCGTGATATAAGCAAGACGTCTTTCTGTGGATCTTGTTTTTGTTACACAAAAGTCAACACAACAGTTGGCAGAATTTGGACAATTCTTTAAAAAAATCGGCAAGAATCATTTTAACGTAGCCGTAGGCGTTTTGAAATATATATTCTTTTGCAGTAGCCTAGGCCTACGGTATTGTTACGTTTCTCTCTCTCTATCCTATCTCAGGCTTCCGTAAACACTGCTAAACACACACCACATCAACACATCAAGAACCTGACAACAAGAGCTCCAAAATAATCTGGTACTTTAATACTGAAAAGATAACAGCCAATACTAGACAATTGGCACATCAACAGTTACTAGTGCTACACTCTGTACATCACCGTACTAAACTAATAAACTCTACAGTC
>JADKLZ010000003.1:53978659-54003201 GCA_021533235.1 Biomphalaria straminea
ATAATGTAGTGTTGGCTTAACAATGGTGTTAAAGAGCCTGATCTTGGTTGTGTGCTTATTTCCCTAGATTCCCAGGTGTTCTTCAGCTGATGGAATGCCTGCTCGAGCTTTACTAATGCGGGTTCTGACATATGAATCCGTTCCTCCATGATGGTCCAGGATACTGCCGAGATAGGGGACACTTTCCAGCTGTTCCAGCGCCTCACATTGGACTTAAATGGATGTGTTATTGGAATAATGGATGCCTTTATCTTGGACACCTTGCTCTTCCCACAATGACGTCTCTCTTTTCCTGCGTCTGCTGTTGAGGTGAGAAAGAAAAGCCTAGTCAAGGTCGTCTAGCTGTTTCCACAGTGTCTACTGTATACCGTTCCATTTCTGATCTTTTGCTGTCTTCATGACCCAATCTATAAGAACTATAAGTCTGCTGTATGTAAATTAAGTTTAAAGGCACACAGTTTTGACAATCATAAAATACAAAAAAAAAAATACAACCTTAGCTTTTGTACTTATGTACTAAGAAATATAAAAAATAAAAGCAAGGGAAAAAAAGAATTGAGGCAGTAAAGCCAAGCAAAGCTTATATCAACTCACTCTGTATGGTAGAAAGTTTGCTCACGTTATTTTCTGTTTGGTAGTTTGAACAAGGGAAAAAACTCGTACTTGACAGATATGTGGTATAAGTTGAATTAGTCCCCTTGCAAAATCGTTAACTTTTTTAAAAATGCATTTATAAAACGATCATCAAGAAACCCCTTTCTTCCCTCCCACTTTGATAACTGGTCCAGACAAGTGATAGGATCATAGCGAATTACGAAAGCTAAAAGCAAAACAAAAAAAAAATGGTAAGTATATTTCTATCGCACAGCCGAGTTATATGTCAAGCTTTGTTTTTTTTATTTTTTTTTATTTTATCTCTTAAAATACCCTTTTTATTTTAATTTAGACCACTAATTGGAACAATATTATTTTTGTTTTTATATCTGCATTTAAGAGGAAACTAAAGAAGAAAAAGAAAGTTTTGTAAAATAATCTAACCACCTCAGTTATTCCTTGGTCTGTTGAATCACTTGGGTACCACACACGATCTGTCAACTGTCTTTCTCTATACCTCTCTGTCTTTTTTGTCAAGGATAAATGAAATTTAGATTTTAAATGTTTTCTTGGAGGTTCAGCGAGTGCCGATTTAAATTATTCCGACATCGAATTCCAGCGGTGGTTGATTTTGAAACCAATACGATGCCAATGCCCATACATTCTCGTCGTATGACCTCTAAACCATCCATTCAAAGTTTTTTTTTTCTTTTTTTCCTTCTTTTTTTTTCTTCTTTTTTAATTTGTTCTTTTTTTTTTTTCTTCTTTTTTTTTTTCCTTTTTTTTTTGTTATTTTTTTTCTACAGTGGTTGATTTTGAAACCAATGCGATGCCAATGCCCATTCTCGTCGTATGACCTCAAAACCATCCACTCGAAGTTTTTTTTTCTTTTCTTGTGTTTTGATAGAAAATCTATTTTCATCTTTTTTTTTTTTCATGGCATTTTTTTTTCTTGAGGCCAATATGTCTTGTTCTGTCACACTATACATTAGTCTTATTGGGGGGAGGGGCCAACCAAGATATTCTTGAACCCGAGCCCATGGATACCTTGCTACGCCCCTGATCTGATAGGAGTGTACTACAACTGTACTCCAGTCTCATGAGGAAGCACTACTTGTTCAGTTGCTACTTAGATTTTAGTTGATCTGATGTGCAAAAAATTGGCTAGAATTAGACAAGTGCACCCCCCCCCCTGCGGGCGTGTAGCCGTGAATATCGGTGTTACAATATACGAGGCTAAGTGGACAGTTATCACAAAAGAAGTAAGAGCAGTCCGAAAAGACAAAAAAACGACACTACTGCAACAGACCAATGTACCGGATTCTATCACTGTAAGCGGTTGGTTCTTCAACGTCAGTTCATAGGAAATAAATTGTGACCATCTTCTAGCTGTGCATCAATGACGTTCAGGTTTAAACACACTAACTTATAAGTTAAAGTTTTTGACTACCATCCAAATAAAAATGCTTTTTTAGGCGCCCTGTATCTGAGGCTGTTCAAAAGAAACCAGTCTCTCTGAGTTCCTCAATATTTCTTTTTTAATTGCTTATGCATAGCGCATCATTCATGTTATACGCAGTAGCGATGGTCCAATCTCTTTTGTTGACCAATGAGGGAATGTGTCTCAAGGTTATCCAGAACCTCTACAAGGATGCCAGTGCGGTGTACTTCAACAACAATATTGGGGACTTTAGTTGGAATAAGACAAGGCTGCCTACTTTCACCAACACTCTTTAATATTTTCCTACTTGAAAGGATAATGGAAGATACTCTTGAGGGATTTGAAGAGACTGTAAGCCTAAGGTTACCTTTATTTGTATAATTTTTAGTTTTATATAAAAAAATAATCAAATAGTGTAATATTTTATATTCTAATTATTCCATTATCCTTTGAAAACTAGTTAAAAAAAACAACAGCACGATATTCGTATAAAAAGCTATTTTGGAAACTTAAAATAAGAAAAAATGGAGTGGCAAGTGAGGGATTCCCAAGGGTTTTTAAATAGGCGCCTACATATTTCTTACCTTGAATTTTCACAGGTTGTTAGTAATATTTGTTTTGAATGACGCTTACAGAAGCAGATAAGTCAAAACATTTTTCCTCTTTATAGTATCTACTTATTACATATAAATATTGTTGTTAATACCCCACATTGTAAGTAGGCCTATATCTAGTAATTGTAGTAAAAACTCAATGTCAAAAACATTTTCTCTTATATGTTAAATGGCTGTTAGTTTTAAGCGTAGAATATTCTTGGGTCATCATAGATGTAGATCTACTTACTAAATGATAAAAGAGGGCTCCATTGTCTGTACTATACCTAACAGTGACAGATGCTATTTGTCACAGTAACAGTTGATTTGACTGAAATTTGACAAGCAATAGTTGCAATGAAGTGTCTTGAACTACATTTGATTTCTGTCATTTTTTTTTAACTTTTTATTTAGAAAAATTTCCATTGAACTATGAATGGAATGCTTATTTCTTTAACTTATCTTTCTCTCTTGAACCAATCTGGCAGTTAGCATGCACAGTGACAGATGCTATTTGTCACAGTAACAGTAAACAGTTGAATTGACTGAAATTTGACAAGCAATAGTTGCAATGAAGTTTCTTGAACTACATTTGATTTCTCTCATTTTTAAAAACTTTTTCTATTATTTGAAAAATTTCCATTGAACTATGAATAGAAGGCTTATTTCTTTAACTTATCTTTCTCTCCTGAACCAATCTGGCAGTTAGCATGCACTATTAGTAGTTTAAATTATGGAGGAAGCTCTCTGTATAAAGCAAGCATACTGCAAACCTAAGCTTAGACATTTTGAATCGGCCAAATCGCAAACTAAAATGAAAATTTCCTCTGGCTCATTGATTTTACAGTCTACCAAATTTCTTGGAAGTACAGAAAAAGATTTTAAAAAAATGACCCATTAATGTAAAGCTAATAAAAGAAAAAAATTTCATAAAATGAATACAAAATTTTTTTTTCTTTCATGTTTTTTTTTTATAAAAATTTAATTTCAAGTGTCATTTCATCATTGGCCTATATTGTTTACAATACAATTTAAAAAAACAACAAAAAAGAACAGATGATAGAATCATCGACGATATCTGTAACGCTTGAAATGAAACCACAGTTGAAAGATATTATTATGGAACTGACACCGGAATCCCCGCTTGTAAGAATATTCCCATTCACGATTAACAATCTTGAAAGCAATGTCCTAATAAATATAAATAAATTAGATTATAGGTTTCACTGAAAAACATTCATCACAATATAATTTATTAAAAGTAAAAAATGTCAAACATTATCATATTTTTATACAATATTACACATATTTGAAAAAGAGACTAATTTAACAAATTCTATTTTCATTTGTATATGTTTTATAAAAAAAAAAAGTTTGAAGAATCTCATAATTACCTCGTAAGGAGGACCTGCATGAAATCTTAACATTGCAAAGTCTTTGCTTCCTTCAAGAGGAGTCTAGCAGAGAAAAATGAAAAGTTTTAACGTTAATTATGGGTCTACACCATATTAAGAAAACTCTTTATAATTATAGTTTCCATAATTAATGACATGTTTAATGACATGGCCCTAGACTTGAGGTCGGCAACTTGCAGCTCGCGAGCCAAACGTGGATCTTTGGACGTAAAGCTGCGGTTCTTTAGTTCCATACACAAATATTATTTCTTTTATTGAAACATAATATTGAAATAGTCCTGGAACGTTTAACAAAGAGTAAGCATCGATTCTATCAACACCAAGAAGCAGTTTGTTCCCAAAACAAATTCGGTCGAAGTAGTTAAGTTCATGAATTTGGTAATCAAGACTGTTAACAACATCTTGTCACAAGCACTCTACCATCATCAGTTTAAAGAATTCTGAAAGAAAATGGAGACTATATTCCGAGCTATTCCGACTCAAAAGGTTGTCGACCCTGGCCTAGACCAAATTTATAAAGGCTTGTTGATAGTTGATACAGAGGATGACCCTGAAAATGAGTTTCAGTTAATTTTGTTAGGCTACTTTAATAATGTTGAAAAAAAAGCAAGGGTAAATTACATTACAATAAGTTATGTCATTTTTGAAATGCATATTTACAATGACATCTACATCTAATGACATCTACATAACACATTATGTAAAGCACTATCTTTTAACATTATATAAAAAAACCCAACAAGGACTTTATCATAATACTTGGCTAACAACTAGAAATGATTTTAACCAACATTTTGACTTTTTTTCTCTGGCTATCATTATAGTGGTTAATACTTACAACAAAATATTCTGGAGTTTTGGCTTTGTCAATGAGATCCGGATAAAAAATCTGGGAAAAAAAAGTATAATATTATTTCTCATACCAGTGTCAGACTTTGGCACACAACAAAGGCAAAAGCACAAGATGGTAATAAATTAAAAGTTTCTTGGTTTGCGTCTTCCTAAACTTTTAGGGTTGATGATGTATGCAAAGTTCATCTGTATAAACAAAGGAACACATCATTACTTTCCCCAACTAACATCAAGTAATTTTATTAAGCAGGGTAGAAAAAACCAATCCGAGCTTTTATCAGAAGCTCAACTTCAAACCCTTGATTTCTGAAACCATGCACTTTACCATTTAACTACCAAACCCCCAACATAAAATGATCACTTTTTTAAAGAGATATGTAAGATGAATCTCTTTTTGCTTCTCTAATATTATATTGAGTTGACATTGTAGTGAGATAAACCCAGAATTAACATCTGAAAGAAAAAAAGCAACAAAATACCTTTGCTCTAACGTAATCGAACAATGTAGCTGATGTTTTATTGATAGGAGTGTGAATAGACATTATCTATTAAATAATTTGTTAGTTTGTATCGA
Organism: Biomphalaria straminea; assembly: GCA_021533235.1. Lineage (NCBI taxonomy): Eukaryota > Metazoa > Mollusca > Gastropoda > Planorbidae > Biomphalaria > Biomphalaria straminea. The sequence goes on from JADKLZ010000003.1 coordinate 53,984,129, forward strand.
GAAAGTAATGACTTCATTTTTAGTATGGTCAGGTCAAGAGATCTTATAGTCTTGTCAAAACTTACTATGCACAATAACAAAAAGAAAGACAAAAAAAAAGATGTAATAGGTTAACATGTCAAGGCTTCGGCTGGGTTTCCCATTGTAAAACAAACCCTTGAGGACAGCTAAAGGTCAATTTTAAAAGCTATGGGACTATGAATAGTTAGCAGTAATGTCGTAATCCACCATCCTCACTCATTTTTTGAGCTATGTAACTGAACAACTTTTGAGGATTTCATACTTACATTGAATTTGTAACCTTGAACAATTTTTGGTGGAGGATTGTCAATATCATAGTGAGTCTGATTGTATTTATTCCATTCAAAACCCTAGAATAAAAAAATAGAAAAACACTAGTTTTAGGGTTAAAAACCTCAACAAGATCTAAAAAAAACAATCTAAAAGTATAAATTAACAAGAAAAAACATTGAACTTACCGTGTGAACTCTGTTAAAGAACCGAGGCTTGCGCGGCCTATATTTATCTGACCACATAAATGACTGTTGCTCCAGATTCAACTCTACGCTAAACTGAGCTTCATCCAAGTCCATGCCTTCACGAGCTTTTTTCTCAAACTCTGTTTCACCGTCACTCTGGACAACCAAGAGTTGAAAATGAAAAACATGATTCATAACATATCAAATTATTTTTCAATGCTCGCACTAAATAGAAGTAATAAAGACAGTGATGGATTTTTTAAACATCAAAACTTACTCTGACTTGACCAGTGGTTAGAACCTGTTTTCTCGCCAACTCTAGTTTTTTGAAGTCATCTTGTTCATCGTAAACAACAGACTCAATTGTTAAATCTTCAGGCTGGAACAATCTTGGCGAGTAGCCTGCCTTGACATATTCCAATTCCTGTATGTCTTCTTCTGTCATCACCACTTCTTCTTGCTCATCCTCTTTCTCATTTTCTTGAGCTCTGGTGATGTCAAATAAAATAATTATTTTGAACACAAAATTTAAGAAGTTTTAAAATATTTTTTTTTTATACCAAAGTTGGGTGAATTTCACACATGCTTTAGACAATATTACAGCTCTGATGAGACAAATTCTTAACATTCTCTTATTTGTTTATTTATGGACCAAGACAGTGTTGCCCAATACTATGATGGGCCACATCTGGCCAGTGATGTGGTACTACAAGGTACCAAGAAACTTCTGCCCACAGAGAGCAAAATGGATCAGCAGAGGCTCAGTTCTATTGAACTCTTTGCAGTGATGCAACTCGTTTCAAAAATGTATTTGCCTATCCATCACAACTCAAGAAAAAAAAAAGGGCAACACTGTGCTCAGAAAACATCAAGGAAAATGTATTCGATTTCCATACTGAGTACTGTCAAGCATTTAGTTTGGTTATAGAATCAAGTGTATCATTTAAACATAAATCATTATACAGAAAATGTTTTAAAAAGGATTCATTTCTGATTGAGTGATTAGCAATATCTAAGACTTTAAAAAAATTAACCCTTTGTTAAGTTTTAGTGTGAATCAAATTTTATAATGCCTTTTAGTTACATCTTTGACATGTACTAAACATTACCTGGCCAACTCTTTGAAATGTATTTAATGTTCCTAGTTAGCTTACCAATATATATATATAAATAAAGTAAAAAAAAAATAATATAAAACAACATACTCTTCTGAATCTGATTGTTTGGATGTGCCAGGTTGTTCTAAATCTTGAGGTACTTTAAACTGGGAGGTAGATGGAGCTTCTTTCAAACTCTGTGCTTGTTTCTCATCTTTAATGATAGGAAATAGAGGACCTGACTCTATTCCTTGCTGAAATGTTGTACACATTGAGAAACATACAAAATTAAATTCTAAATAGAGAGATGAATATGCAATTGGCAGAGAAAAGAAAAGAGCACAAATTGTAAAAGGATAAATTTACAATAATCCTTGATTAAAGATCAAGGCTGTTGTTTAGGTGGCAGGGTGGGGGAGTGGTAAAGTGCTTGGCTTCCAAACTGAGGGGACAGGTTCAAATCCTGGTGAAGATTGGGATTTTTAATTTTGGGATCTTTAAGTGGTCTCTGAGTCCACCCAGCACTTATGGGTACCAGACTATAGTTAGGGGAAAGTAAAGGCGGTTGGTCATTGTGCTGGCCATGTGACACTCTCATTAACCATGGACAACAGAAACAGATGACCTTTACATCATATACCCCATTGATTACTTTTTTAGGCTGTTGTTTCATATGTAATGTTAAATTTTCATTTAGTCCAAAATATACTATAAAAATGTTGTTGAAGACGTAATTATCTTCTCTTTTGAAATAACGCCTGTCATTTATAAGTTAAGATACAAACTATTTACCTCTCGTTTGAGTTTAAATAATTTTTGTCTCAGCACTTCTTGGTGCCTCTCCCTCAATCTAGTTCTTGCTTTATAGGCCTTTAACTGTTGCAACAGTGATTCCCAATAACCTAAAAATAAAAGGAAACCATTACTTTCTTTTCTAAACCTAATTCAGCCGAAAACAAATTTCAAATGAGGTCTATAAACAAATATTACTGAGTGCCGACAATTTAGACATTAATAAGTTTTATTACCAACATCAATGCCTTCTCCGCCACTCAGTTTGTCCTTTATTTGTTTCTCTAACAGTTTGAGCTGGTTAGTGGTCTTCCCTTTGAAGATATCGCCAATCTCTGAAGTGACTGCTTGATTGATTCCATCTCTTCTGTCACCAATGTACTCTGGGAATATTCAAATTTTTAAAACTTAATGAACAACTGTGCACAACAAAACAAAAATTAGCTACTCAAGCTTATCACTTAATTATGCAGAGCAAAAGTACTTTGTGTCTCCAAGAAAGACATGTTACAAGGTAACACTTATTGAAACAAAAACAAGCAATAGAAAAAAACGACTATTTAATAAAAAAATAAAGCTTTTCTAAGGGGAAATAACTGCTAATTACTACTATTTATTTGAAAATAACAGGGTTTAGCAGGTTTAGCTTCCTTTCTGCTATATAAAACAAAATTAATTAATTAGTACTAAATGATTAACTAATTGGTTAATTTCTGGATTGATTCGTGTATTGTTTTCGACCTTTAATTATGCGAAATTTGAACTTGATCCGAGAATGGGAAATGGATGGAAAAACATGTCAAAACGTAATAAGGGTACTAGATCCATATATATTCACATCTCACTAAGTTGCATTTATTCTTTTCTTTCAAAATCAAACAAGATCACAAACAATTACAAATTGTTTGATTTATGATTGATTCATGTCTTTTCAGGATCAATGAATAATTGTGCAAAGTTTTAACTTCATCAGAGAATGGAAAATTGAGAGAAAACTTGTTCAAACTTTTTACCTGACAGACAGACGGAGTGAGTGCAATGATATAGACTTTTTAAAAATGTCTGAAGATTTCTTTACTTTCTCTTTCTTTTACCTATATTTCTAAATTACCTAATATAGCACTTTAGTTTGAATGAATATGCTTTTATTTCATTTATCTGTAGCAGTGAAATATGAGTGTGAAAGCCCTTGACTGCCAAGACCAGTTAAAGGGAAGTCAGGCATAGTCCACCTAGCTCTAAGTATAATTGTAAGCTCCAAATTGAATAAAGAAAGTCAACATTCAAATTAATCCTTTAAGTATTGTCAAAGTCATTATGAACTGCATCTTTGTGTACCCGTTTGTCTGTGTGGTTGTTAGGTTAATAACTTCTACCTCAAACTTCTGGTGAAAAAAATCCTGTGCTAAAAGCTAGATTTGTAATACCTTTATTGCTAGCATCCAATTTTCGCAATTTGACAAGCTCATCTTGTGTAACTGTAATAATATCTCTCCAGTAGTCAGCATTTTTACCCTCTTCCAGCTCAAGATACACTTTAATATCCTCCAGAAGGTCTTCTAGGTCTCTTATAGTTAAACCCTTAAATAGGAGTTAAAACAAATATCATAAAGCATTCAGAATACATGTTAGGGGCTCAACTGAATATTTTTAAAAATCAGTTAAATAATGCTAATTTATAATTGTGAAATAAACCATAAAAGTAAATGATTTATAAACATGTTAAGTGGTTTAAGAGTACACAATAAAAAGAAAACTAGTAGTTAGTATAAGTCAGAATGAAACTTACATAAAGATATGTATAAGGCTCATGCATCTCAACAGCAAGTTCATCATCCTCCGCACTTATGTATTTAGCTAACAAGTCAATAGGTTTGGCTGGAGAAAACACAAATTATAACAAAGTATAAACAGAGAGTATTTATTAACAAAAAAAAAAAAAAAAAAAAGGATTTTTTTTTATACATACAGCAAAAACACAAACTTTAAAGGACATACCTCTGCCATCTTTAATTCTTATTTCTGATCGGAGTTTAGCTTGACTTAGATGAAACTGAAAATATCAAGGTTTGAAATTTTTTGTTTTGTATATTTAATTTGAACTATTATTGTAAAAGAACATTTTTTTTTGTAAATTAAAAAATAATGTTGGTGACTAACCCCATCTTCTTGTTTCTCCCACTCTTTGTAATAGTCAGCTTCTTTCTCTCTCTGCAACATTTCCTGCAAATAGAAATAAGCTGTTGTTTATTAAATAGAAGAAAGGTATACATTATAAAACAGAAAAAATAATTATATATTATAAATAAAAAAAATACAAATGACAACCTCTTTTGAGGTAAATATATCAGAAAAGAATATTCACACTATTACAAACAAGGACAAAGTGTAGAAGCCATATTTCTGTAAATGCAGAGAACAACTTATCCAAAGACACACTTGGATCAGCACATAAAAACATTTCACACTATATCAGTGTAATAATTAGAATACTGGTAGCAGTTTCCATGCACTGTAAACTAGTATCTATTTTCCACTGATTTATGACATTAATATTTTGCACAATAATTATTATTATAATTGTTTTTTTAATAAAAAGTTGTTTTTTATAATTAGAAATATTGTTTTTTTTCATCAAAGAAAGAATTAAGAATTTATGATACTGACAGCAAGAGATTCCTACTTACACGTTCTTTTTCTCTTTCCTCTTGTTCTCTTTCTCTTTCAAGTCTTCTTTTCTTGACCTTCTCTAATTCAACCTGAAATAGTTAATTGAGAAATTTCATCAAAACTATCACTGTAGATAAGTGAAATGATCAACACTACATATGCAGCAATTAATGTGTACATATTCAGCTCATTCTGAAAAAGTTCTGAAATAATTTAAACAAGTGTAATATGCTACTTATGTTTGCTTAAGTGATAACTTAAATCTTGAATAATTGCCTGAGCATGTTAGTGTGTACTTGTTTTTGCCTATTACAATCTAATTGCGAGCTTTTTAACAGCTAGCATATCACAAAATTTCAACATAAGAATGATACTGAATTCTAGACTTTTATACACAACAGGTGATCTGTCCAATTTTCTTTATAATGATGATGGAGGTTCAAAGCAAATTTTATTTTACTAATTATCAAGAACCTGTTTTAAAATTAAGTCATGTTTAATGTCATGTTAATATTCTAATCTTTTTGTTGCAGTTAACTACTTGTAATATATTACACCAGCATATAATTTTCTATTTAGAAGGAAAATACCAATTCATCAGGAAATAAAATAGATCAGTCTTTTAAAAATTCTTTACAAAAAGAACACATGAAATTGTCTTCAAAAAAGTGAATGCTTAAAATATTTATTTGACAGCTCTACTCAGGTAGTCACTACTTGAAATCCTAGCCTGGCAGACTGAACAGGATTATTTTTTAAAATAAATTTAAAATTTACTTTATTTTGAAGCATTTTGGAACGGCCAATGGCCTGAAGCTCCTCGGCTTGTAAGTCTTTCTTGCCCTCTTTCTCCAGCTTCTTGGTCCAAACAAATGTATCCAGTAGATGCTCATCACCAAAAGGGTTGTCCACATTCGTGTAGCCCTGGACGGTTTGAAAGATGGTTAGTCAAAAATCATAACTACAACCAATAATGACTTACATAACTGTAAGGGATATTTTAAAATTCACTTATAAAAGAACATGGCCTTACCAAATAGTCTTTATCCCAACCCATCTGTTCCTTTCGCTTTCTTTCTTTAGCTTCCTGTCAAAAACAGTCAAAAAAAAGGAAATAAATTTTAGACATAAACAGCAAGTTAAGAAAAACAAAATCCATAAGGCTCACAATTATTATACCTAAGTATGAATTAAATATATACATAAAAGCTAGTACCAGAGATTTTATATTGTTGGAATTTCATGCTATTTAAAAATGTAATTGTTTGAGTGATGATTTTTTTTTTCTAAAATTAATTTTCAATGTTCGCTTTTGTAAATGTCAAAAGCCAAGATGGTAAGCACAGAAGGTGAGACCTATAACATCTTGTTTACAATGGAAGTTCCTAACAAGTGTAACAATTACTACTACTACTGTAGCTTATCTTAAAATGGGAATAGTCTCAAATTTTGAAAATACCTTTATTGTTAATAGGATTAATAAAAGTGTCACTATGACCAAATAAATGTCAAGTATCCATTAGAACAGAATCAACTTAAGAGTGCTCCGAAAATCCTTTGATATCAGGATTTAAAATTTAAGTATCTTAATCTACTAGCTTATGTCTAAAGAAATTTCTAGTCAAATTGTTTTTTGATTTTTTTTTCAAAATAGATAACATGATTTTAGCGTGGATATTTAATATAAATAAGGAATTATAATAACATGATTGAAAAATAGTAAAATCTATAGTGTAATACCACATTAATTTGTCCTCTATTTTAGATTTGCGTGTGCATCAAAAAAAGATAAATGAGAAAGTTGACATGAAAAAAAAATTAGTTTTATAAACAACTTTTTGATTATCGCATTTCCATCTTTAAAAATTGAACAAATGCTTACCTTTTTAGCTAATCTTCTTGCTCTTTTCTCTTCTGGTGTCTCTAATGCTTTTAATAAGGCTTTCTCTTGTCTGAAAAAAAACAACAACTCCATATAAAACAATACTATTACATTTTGCTAAATTACAAATTAAAAAAATGCCAACTTTTTATAACTAATGAATGTATCAGAACTCCCAAAGCCCCTCCCCCCATTTTTGAAAAAGAAGTGGCATTAAAAGGAAAAAAACACAAAGATATAGACCTATCTTACAGTTTAAAGAGTTCAGAAAACTAAGACAAATCTTATCTTATAAAATACAGACGTTACTTCAAAAAAGATTATTACATCCTATGCGCCATGCATCTAATCATGCATGTTAACCAATGACTTAAATTAAAGGGTTCCAAAGGACTGTCAATGCCGGGGATGAAAGTGGGGATAAGCTCCCACTTTCCAAGAAATGCTCCCATGGCTTGCGTCTCTAAATGTCTCTAAATGGTTAAATTCTGTCAAGTCACTGGTTTTCCTGCTTGGCCCAGGCAACCCATTCCATGCTCTAATTGTACTAGGGAAGAAGGAGCAAATTTGTCCTAGCATATGGAACTGGAATGTTCCTTTATTTTTGTATCTTTCTGAGTATTTTATTAGATTTTGTTTTTGTATTTGAAGATTTTATCTCTGTGTTTTATGTATAATAGCTACTTTAGTTTTGAGTCTAGAAGGAACTGGCCAACAGGACATCTGTGGTGCTACAAATTAAGACATTATCACCCAAAGATTTAAAAAATTGGAGATATTAAGTTCTTTAGTATCAGTAGCCAAGGTATATGAGAGCATTGTGTGCTGTACCTTTATACCATTTTATTTACTTTTTTTTTTTTATATAGTTGCATTCATGGGAGTACATGATGCTTTAGAAGCTATGATCCAATCTTGTATAGAACATTTGTAACAAAGGTTTGCATGCAGACTTTAAGAGCTCAAGAAACAGAGATCAATCCTTTTAAGGGCATTTATAAAAAAGTTCTGCATTTACAGAAATCAGGTTAAGTTAAAAACTTGAATGAAAAATGTGTATCCTCCTTCTCAATTAGAACCTAAAACACTTAATTTAGCAACAAAGTATTTAATGCTTTCTCCACATTCCCCATGGTTGGATTTTGGGACAAAGTCTTAAAGAAAAAAAAAATCTACTGAATAATAACTTTAATAAGTTTTTAGTTTGGTGGCCAAAATGTTCAAGCCCAAAGGCAACAATATTTCCTAATTAGCTCAATAGTAATGGAATATTTGAGAAAGGATTACTTTCTCTCCTCTGTGCTTTTGCTTGATCCTCTTTGTTTAGACGAGGAATCTCTTTTATTGCCTGATGAGCCAGACGGACTTGAATCACTTGATGGAGATCTTGTTCGTGGTCTAGACTTGTGTTTAGTTGAATGTTTCTTAGATTTAACAGGAGACCGAGACCTTGATGAAGAATGTGACCTGTCAGAATCTGAGCTCTCTGACCTATGCCTGTAATTAGATTATATAAATGCATCTTAAATGCTTCATTCTAAAAAAAAATATTTGTACTAAAATAAGTTAATCTTTAACCCATGCTAATTATTAATTTACTACACAGCACATTTTTTTTTATCAGTTCTAACATTTCTACAAATAGTAGCTAAATATTTGTTCAACTAATTAATAGTAATATAAATATTTATATGCACAATCTACAAGTCCAAAGATTAGAGATGAGTGCAGTATTTAATGGGACAACATAGATTTAATTGCGACCTGAACATTTTGACAAATCTGATGCAGACTAAGCTGTTGTATGCTGGGAAGTCTAAGTTCTATTTTTTTGCAATCTGTCCCTCTGTTCATCAATTGCTTTTGGTTTCAAATGTGTGTCCTTTCTAATATTTGTCCAGCTGTTCTAGTCAGAAATCACTAGCAACCAGATGTTTTTCCCTAAGTTGGTCTTTATAGTGCTTTTGATGGTCACCGCTGTCATGCTTTTCACAAAAAATCCCTTTTGGCATGCAGTTATGAGATATGTTTCCTATCTAGTGCCTACAGTCAACCCTCATACTAGATAGGTTTCTTTCGCAGCGCAGCAGTCGCACAATCAGTAACTCTACAAAGTAAAGCATTAAATATTTTTGCTGATTTGTACTACATAAAATTAAAAATAGAATCACCTTTTCTTTTTTCTATGATAATCGTAGTCTTTTTTGTGTTTCTTGCTTTTCTCCCGCGATCTTCCCATTCTTTACTCTGTGATAACTCTTTTATTCAGCCTTCTATAATTTATCTGAAATTTGAAAGTTTTTTTTACTATTAATATTAATAAAGCTTTGGTGATTCCACAGTTTCTTTTCCTGAGTTTCAGACTTTAAATTATGAAATGAAGATTATAAAGTTCTAGCCAAAAATCCAAAAAGGTTAAAATTATAGAAATATTCTCATGTAATTTTACTATTTACAAACAAAAATAAATAAATATATAAATAACAATGCTATCAAAATTGTTATGCATATATATATATTTATATATATATAAAATGTTATAGGTAAAAACATATTATAATATGTTATAATACGAAGTCTGATTTGCTGTCTAAATGTAAAAATGTAATACATTATTAGTTTTACATTTTGAGATATGTTATTTGAGAGTTTTTTTTTTTTGTTTTTTTTTTAAATGGTGGCTTAAAGCTAGTTCAATTTAAACTTGTAGCAGCAGTGTTATCTATACTTTAACTTCACTTTTTCTTTTTTTTTAAGTTTGTAAGAGATTTGTTTGGATGGTTGTTCTCATACTTTCTGTATATCTCTTTCAATTGTCTAGTGCAGCTCTTTTTATGCTTTCCTTAACTTAAAGTGTTCAATATTGGAGTCTACTGCACATACAACAGGTCATGCTTCACAAATTAGGTGCAAGGTTTTATAAATATGTGTCTAGCGATATCTGGTGAATTTTTCTAGCCCAGTAGCTGCCAGATCTAGATCTAAACTAATATTAAGTATTTCATATTTGTATGATACATTTTAATTATGATTACAATATTTATGAAGACAGACTGGCTTATTATTATCATGATTAATTATTAAATAAATATATATATATATTTATTATTTCTATAGAAAGTTGGACAGCAGACCAGTGTGTATTGAATTGGTCAGATAGCCCTAGACTCTAGGGCTAGTCTTGTGTGTAAGTTGATATGCCAACTAGTTTCTATAAAAGATGAAAAGACTGCCATGTGTTTTTCCTTGTGCATAATAGGCTTGAGTTGTCTAGCAAACCCTAACAGGATACATCTAGATCTACTCTTACACAGGCCATGTGTCTTACCCCATCCTTTCATTGTTGTTTACTAAGTAAAATGGATCTAGATCTATCTTGTCTGCACGCATTTTTATAAAGTAAATCATTAAATTTCTTAAAATTGCAAGAACTTTTAGGATCATAATGTATCCATCATGTATCCAACATACATTTTAATAATTCTTAATGTCATTGATGTACATAATGTATTAGGAACTACTGGTATATATATATATATATAATATATATATTATGAAATGTGACATAATTTAAAAAAATAGCTTAAGTTTATGAAAATAACAGCATTTAATAACAATGTTTCAACTGGTATGCATATTATTCTAAATAAAATATATATGTTTGTGTAGTTTATACCAAGCTTTTTTTTTTAATCTTGAAAGAACATTTGTAAAAACATCCGTATATGAATGTATTTTCAATGTATCATCTAAAGCAATGTGTTGATGCGTGTTAAGAACAAAAAAAGAAAAATTACTGATAAGCCCATTCTAAAACAGTTCATGGCACTTAATTACTTTATTAAAACATTTGTATAGTTATTTGAACATTCAATATCGTTCATGAACCTAGTTGATATACTAGTCTACTCTGATTATACTGATATTTTTTTAATATTTGTAAAATTTGTGAATGTGAAATCTGTTTAAAATAGAGGACCTAGGACTCAGAGGAGCAACATCAACAATGGAAATATAGAATATAGCCTTATTATAGGACAACATGGCCATTCTTCCTTTTTGTTGTTCAATTATCACATGATTTTGCTTTAATTTCAAACTTAAACTTATTTAAGTAGGTCAGAAATCATGAACAACCTCATTACTTAGTTAGTACTAAACTAATGAGTAGATCTAGTTCTCTTCTCTACTCACTCAGTCAGTATCTTAGTATCTACTACTTCTAAGTTCTACACTACTGACTACTAAGTTACTACACTACTACTTACTAAGTTACTCTACTAATCTACTAATAATCTAATATCTAATGCTAACTATTTACTACTATTACATTACTAGTGACTAGTGCTACTCAATAGGCCTTAGCCGGCTTAGCCTAGCCCTACTAGGATGACTACAGACAGTCTACAGTGTCACTCTACAGTAACTAACAGTTCTACTTCTACAGACTCTGTCTCTAGACTACTGACTGAGACTAACAGAGTCACTCAGTCAGTAGTAGTACTACTACTTAACTTTACTAACTTAAACTAGTCACCTTAGACTTAGTTAGTAAAGTTAGTTTGAATAACTTAGACTTTTAGTCTGTTAGAGTTAGTTAGACAGTCTTAAAAAACTTAGTACTCCTGACCTTAGTCTTAAGTCTTACTCTTAGTTAAATAGTTAGTGACTAGTCGATTCTAAATAAAAGTAAATCTAATCATCTAAATCTAAGACAAGACTACTTAGTCTACTAGTCCTAGTCACTAGACTAATCTAAAAATGATTCTAATCTCTGTGACTGTGTAGATCTAGATCAATAGATCTAACAATGGATCTAAAGATAATAATAATTTCTAGACTGTAAATCTTCATGTTTTGTTACGTACTTTCGAATTCTAAACGAATATTTTTTGTTTTCATTTTAATTAATAAGAGTTATCTTTTCTTCTTTAAAATGTAGGACGGAAGTGACAGATAACAGTAGGCAACAAAGCCATTATAGACTCAAGGATCTAAATATTGTTATAAAGTATATGTCAAATTTCTAGGAAAATCTTTAGAGCCGTTTTTAAAATCGCTGCATGTCCAATAAATTTGCAAGCTTATAATAGGAGTTGCAAAAAAAAAAAAAAGATTGGCAGTAGCCACTATTTGCCTACTTTCATAATGGATTCATTGGGATAAATTTGTACTACCAAAAGTTCGTGTTAATCCGCTGCATTGTTATGAAATGTTAAAGGCATAGACATAAATAAATAGGCTATAATATCTTTTTGCTGTTAGATAATCGCCAGCAGAAAATGTAATCAATTAGGCCTACTTTTAATAGGGTTAGGGTTAGCGTGGTCCCGTGAAACACTGCACTCATATTCATAACTTCGTCCTATTTCTAAATTAGTTGTTTATTAGTCCCTATTTTTTTCTTTATGAACCTCTCTAACATTTCTTGTATTAAAAAATTTCACACAGAAGCTTTACTAACTTTCGTTTTTAACCCTACAAATAAAATATCCCATTTGCAATGCTGACCGCAACTATGCGATATTCTCTTTTTGAAGAAGAACAAACTGCCTTATCAACGCGGGTGTATTGGTGTTGAGACTGAACCAAAGTAGGTATAGGCTATAGCCTACCAAACTAAAACAGAGAAAGTTCAATTTTCTGGAAGGAGCTATTTTAACCCCTTTATTTTTTTAACAAAGCTTATATCAACTCTGTCAATCTGGTAAAAAAAAAAGTTTGTACACCTCATTTCTCCCACACCCGATCTCGGATCAATTTGAAACGTTGCACAATTATTTCCTGTACCTGAAAATACAAGAATCAATTTAGCCCTACGCAGTACAAGATACATATCAGAGAAGCTGATTTTGGATAGAATTACGTAGCGGACCTCACTGCAAGGAGGCTTACAGCGCTCTCCGCAGACTCATAGCTGGTCCCCCATTGGGACAACCCATCGCAAGCCACTGTCATTAGCTGTACAAATACACTGCTTAATACTAATAACACCGGAAGCTATTAATCAAAATAACAAATGAATGCAAGGTCGCTAAAGTAATGCAACATTTACACAATGAGAAGAAAGAGAGAGAGAGAGAGAGAGAGAGAGAGAGAGAGAGTAAAAACAAAGGGAGCTTAAAAAGAGATAGATAGAGAGAGAGCACACAGAATATTTATCATAGACTATATATTACATAACACAGTCTATGATATATATATATATCTTGTTAGTAAATTTGACTCTTTTATAATTAACAAATAGCCTATTTTATATTCGATAAATGAAAAAAACAAAATGGAAAAAAAAAAGAAGAATTTCTCCAGGGAAAGTTCTATCGGAGAATAAAAACGAGCTCTCTTAACCCAGCTAATATTACTTTGTATGATTTGTATACGTACCGAGATCTTGTCTTTACCTCCCAATGAAAGCCAGGAGTCGACAACTTTTTTTGATTTCATGGATTACAACCCACATTTTGGAAATCGTTTGGCGGTCACATGAAATTTTTTTACAGAATTTAAAACAATTGTACACTTTAATGTCGTTCAATAATTAGTTTGTACTAATAAATATAATACGTTCTTATTCCAAATTGTTCGTATAAGTGCCCCTTCCCTAATTCCGTTTGAGCATGTGATGGATTGCCTGAATCAGCCAGAAAAACCAACGACTTATCAGAGTTAAAGTCAAATGCTTGACTAGATTGACCCTTAGATACGTGTAGAACATAATTAACTTCTCTGTTAAAGAAACGTCTGTAATTTATGAGATATATAACTTGGCGCCACACCACCATGAAGGACTACAGAGCAGTGGACACCGGCTGGCATGAGGCTGTAGACGTCAGTGACAGATCTCCATGCAGACAGCTTTCCGCTCAATTCGCAGAACGGCCCTGGAGGACCTGAGTCAGCCAGGAAAACCAATGACTTGGCAGAATTTAAGTCATTGATTAACACGCATGACTAGATTGACATAGGAAAACGCGTAGGACGTAATCATCTTTTTTTTTTTGAAAGTAACGTCTGTATTTAATAAGATAAGATCAGATAAGATAAGATCTTAGTACACCTACATACAAAATGTAATAAAATACTCAAGAAAGACACAAAGATAAATGCTCCTTCTTCCCTAGTAGCCTACTATAAGAGCATGGAATGGGTTGGCTGAGCTAGCCAGGAAAACCAGTGAATTGGTGGAATTTAGGTCATATGTTAACATGCAATGACTAGATGCATGACGCGTAGGACGTAATCATCTTATTTTTAGAAGTAACGTCTGTAACATATAAGATAAGCTTTTCATTTTTAGTCTTTAGGTCTTTAGTAATGTTGGTAGGACTATATTATTTATAATCATCATAAAAATAAAATTAGGTTTATTATTAGAAAGCTATTCCTTTAAAAAAGTAGTTTGATGGATCTATTTTGTTTTTGTCGTGGCTCCACACGGACACATGGCGTGACATACGCGTAGCCAGCGATTTGTTTGCTGTAGACCCCTGAATTAAGTGATCGTTAATAGCTATTAATTATAATGAAGTGCCTTCAAATCAGCCAGATAGTCTACTCCACACCGAAACGAACTGTCTGGCGTAAAAAAAAAGTGTCACAAGTTGAACGATTTATCGGATCTAACTAAACAATCAATCAGAGCGGCTATTACCGTTTCAATAAAACAGGCGCCGTCAGATCTGGAGATATGTCTGTATCCCAGTCATGGGCTGGTGTGTACACAGTGGACAGGTCATCTAGCATGGGCTTGTCAGAGTGTTGGAATCAATACAAGACCCGTCATTGACAGTGGATACACTTCAAGTATATTGACATCATGATGAGACCGTGGCAAATGTTATCGATGGAATGAGTCTCGAACCATATGCTGCGTACTTTAAAAAGAAGCGCACTGTCTATCCTCTCCAATTCCTTCTATTTCATACACTCTCTTCATGGGTGAGTGGAAGGTGGCTAGAAGGAAAAAGTTGGTCAAAATTATGCAAATTCCCGAAATTTGAGAACGAAGTCGAGCGTCGCGCTAATAAAGATAATCTCTAGGGTTTCATTAGTTTAGTCCCCGTATAGGCTAATTTATTTCATACATTTATACGATCTGATTCGATCCATATTGATTTGATCCAATCCGATCCAAATCCAATGCAATCAGATAAAACCCATCCAATCATATTTTAATTTAGAATAAATTAGGAAGTAAGTGAAAAAGCATAGCCCTTTAAAAATGTGTTATTGTTGTTGTTGTATAGACCTATGTCTTTATATAGACCTATGTTTTTATATTGACCCAGGTTTTTTTTTATAAAAAATTATGTTTTTAAATGTCGTTTGTATAGAAAAGAACACGAAATGATACTTTGAGACTCATGCCAATTTTAAGGTCTAGCGATCAACAGGAACTCTCTGTGTGTCCATACACCACAACGCTGTTCTAATAATTGAATGGCCTAGATTCTAGATCAAGAAGGTGGTCAAGCCATAACTCGGTCAACTTTAGCGAAATTGCAAAAACACAATTTTGTATGTTCTCTTGATATTTGGTTCCCGTGGAACTAAATGGAAGTGTTTCCAGTTGGCAGTTTTCCACTGTGCTATCTTAGGGATCTGGGGATATTCCTAATTTACTTTTCTGTCAGTATAAGAGGAATCAAGGGGTCAGGACCATTTACACTCTCTTTTTGAAAGAGCTCATTAAAAGAAATATGCTTATGATTATTCTAGATATAAATCTATTCTGATTTAAACTGTTGTAACATGCTATGTTATGATATTATGTTATAAGGCTAAAACCTATACAGCTATTTGACAGGTAACTTTCTTTCGTTATACCATTCAGAGCAACGTGGTGGTCGTAACCATGCAGCTTCAAGCAAAAACTGTCTATGGATGAACATAGCCTCCACATGTACATTTTTCAATGAACGAGACAGCTGGAGGTCACTCACGAAGGCCGCGGGATACACATTTGAGACCAGAAGAAAATCTGCTGCCGTGGACAAACGCAGGCGACGAAAAAAAAATCTAAATCGACCACCTGCGGACAATGGCTTTGCTTGCCCCGGATGTGGCAAAATATGTAGGTCACAGCTGGGGCTGCGCAGCAACGGGAAATACAGTATTCCTCACTAATGTTCGGACTCGAAGACAAGCCTTATTATGTACACATATCTACACTTCAACACATGGGAAGTCTTGTCAGAAAGTGTACAGAGCATACTGGTGACTAAATGTGTCACTACTTCATTTTCATAAAAATGTGACTTAGCCATATTCTTGCAATAGCGTCTTCGATTTCCAACACAATAAAGCTATAGCGCTCTTAAACCCCAGCGTACGATGAGATTCAAGATAAGAATTTCGACTTAGAATCCTTGCGGTTTTCCAATATCTAACACTGTCACAGCCCAGTTTGAGACTCCTTGTTACATATAGTGATTTGAAATCACTCCACATAAGTCCGTGCCTTTTGCACGAAGTTTTTTGATGAGCTGAGTAGTTGACCAGCTGACAGAAGTCAGTTGTTTTCCAGACTCCTAGGGATAAGGAGCATGATATTTTTTATTGAGTAACATGTAACTTCAAATATTTGTGGACTTAATGAAGTCTTCATTTCGTGTTATGCTTGGATTTATTGTATCTTCATCTCAATGTGATGGCTGAAATTGCCTTTATTATTATTGTCTTATTGTGTAATAAAGTTGTGTCTGCTACATTGGAGTACATTGATTATTCTACGTATGTGCTGTCTTAGAAGTTTGGAGTAATTGCGCACTAGCAAATCTAGTGCGTATACAAGTACATTAATACGAAGCCAGAAGAGGCCCCATCACTACCAACACAACACTAGTAATGCCAGTCCTACAGATACAGCACATTAATGTCCAGCACAGGACGTTACAAACACCTGGTCACTATGCACACCTTAAATATCCAGCGAATGATTTATCGTTCCCTGACAACGAATTTTTACTGTAAGATGAACACCCTGTCACACTTGACTGCACATTATATGGGGTGCAATGGTCTACAGAAAAGGTCAGAAAAAAAGCTTATTGTAGTTGTCCATCGAAGTATTGAGACTTTGACCAGTTGTGTAAACAAATACTCTGGCCGGCAGGGAAGAATTATGGAAACAAAATATTCACGAAAGGATCAAGAATAATTCTAGTTTCTGGAAAGACCCTTTTCATAGAAGGAATTAGACATAAAGGTTGTCGTTCGTACATTTCATCAAACTATCTTATTATTTTTTCTATTGTAAAAATAATTGTGATTTGTTCCATCGTTTGGATGCCTGAGCGTGTGGTATGCGCTCTGGACTGTCTTTCGGTGGTTTGAATTCTGCCCGCTGCCATCCCCCGTCGTCCTGCGGGAAGTAAAAACTTCTAAATCTGAAGGAACATCCGAAAAGTCGAGTCTATTTGATTTTGTACAAAGCTTCTATCAACTCACTATGTCTGTCACTATGTCTGTCACTGTGTCTGTCACTATGTCTGTCACTGTGTCTGTCACTATATCTGTCACTATATCTGTCACTATATCTGTCACTGTGTCTGTCACTATGTCTGTCACTATGCCTGTCACTGTGTCTGTCACTGTGTCTGTCACTATGTCTATCAATATGTCTGTCACTATTTCTGCCTAATACAAATTTTGAGCGCGTTGCACAATTATTCATTGTCTAAGACAACACATGAATCAATAAAAATTTAACCCGTCCATTGAGTCGTCATCTTTGAATTCCCCCCCCCACCCACTGATTTATATTTCATCGTCTTTCTTTTGGGTTCCTCATAGAACATAGGGCCTCAGTAAAAACATGCCTCTCTCCACGGTCTCTTGCTAGTTTTTTGTTTTTTTAATGATTTCTCAGTTCTTTCCTGTCATCTCGGCTTCCTCTAGTAGGCCTATACTGCGCCGCCATGTTCTTTTTGGTCTTCCTTTATGCCTTGTTCCTTGGGGGTTCCACTCAAAGGCCTGCCCAGCTCTGTTCTTGGTATCTTTTCTAAGGGTGTGACCAATCCAATCCCACTTCCTCTCTAAAATCTGCACCTCCATTTTTATTTATATTTAATTTATAAATATCTTTCTAAATAAGACATTTTCCACTTTGTCTGATAGTCACCAAGTCATTTTATAGAATGCCTTAGCAAAGTAGGAAAGTGAGAATCATTTCGTACTTTTCCCCAAAACGTCCGGCAGTCTATAGAATGACTTGGTATTCTACAGAATGCCTTCATCTGGCACTTTGCCTCTAAGATACACACACACTCACACACTAAAGAAAAAGGTAAATGAAAACAGAAACTCTTCCTTTAATTGTTTAAATTGTATTGTTCAAAAGAATGGTTACAATAATTTATGGCAACCGATAAATGCATTTCGTTTAGGTTAAAGTGAAATAGGTCAGCTGATCATCAAAACGGATGTAGCATTAAAGCTGCGTTCACACGGAGAGGTGAGAACATACTATTACGCCGAATTGGGCATTTGCGAATAAATAATAAGTTATAGACTTACTAATCGTGTATTGGAGATTTTCATTTTTGGCGGTGTTCAAAAAAAAGAAAAATGTTCACAGACCTATATATATTATATCTAGACTGGAAAACGGAAACAAATTCTTATCCGCTATTGATGAACGCGGAGACTTCTTTTTTCGATGCTGAATTACTAAGTCTAGATCCTTTTTTCGATGCTGAATTACTAAGTCTAGATCTAAACATAAAATTATATGTTACAATCTGTTACCTACGTTAGGGTGGAAAAATTAACTAAATTACTGAAAATTACTTTACAAAAAAAAAGCCTTTTTTCATGTTTTTTTTTTAATTTTCACGACATTGTTTGTAACATCTCCATGTCCAGTCTAGCAATGTTTTTATTTATTTATTATTTTAAAATATATTATAGTTTTAGCACTGCAGAATCAAATATTAAGCTAAAAATAATTTTCATTTGAACAAGTATCAGATCATGACGCTATGACAAAACTTATTTTAAAACAACTGGGCAACTAAACTAGCGGTACTAAAGAGATATGATTCAAAATCAGCTGCTACGCATCAAGATAATGTACAAATTATAATTCAATTCTTTTTTTTTTTATTTAGTTGGCAGTAGTCATGTTCCTTTCATCGTCCTTGACATTGGTAA
>JADKLZ010000003.1:54016976-54028585 GCA_021533235.1 Biomphalaria straminea
ATATCTCTTGAAGTTTGAAACGTAGACATCTATCTAGGCAATATATCACTTGAAGTTTGAAATGTAGACATCTGCCTAGGCAATATATCACTTGAAATTTGAAACGTAGACCTCTACCTAGGCAA
This sequence comes from Biomphalaria straminea, assembly GCA_021533235.1. Lineage (NCBI taxonomy): Eukaryota > Metazoa > Mollusca > Gastropoda > Planorbidae > Biomphalaria > Biomphalaria straminea. The sequence goes on from JADKLZ010000003.1 coordinate 54,017,102, forward strand.
TACATCACTTGAAGTTTGAAACGTAGGCATCTACTTAGGCAATACATCACTTGAAGTTTGAAACGTAGACCTACCCAGGCAACATATCTCTTGAAGAAGTTCTAAACATAGACATCAAGATAGGTCATATCTATTGGACGTGAGACGAAAATACAGCTTCTTAACACAATCGCCATCCCAACATCAGCATATGCATGTGAGACATGGATGTCATCTGCCAAAAATTGAGAAAATACTAAATTTGGTTCAACAAAAAATGGCTGAGACAAGTTTGGGAGTCAGTTATACAGATCGGGTCTCAAACAATGAAATCCTATGCCTAACTGGGAGTCGACCACTTAGTGAGGTTGTGACAAAGCGTCGCATGAGGTTTGCGGGACATGTTCTCCGACAAAATGAAGTATGCATACCAAGAGTTGCGATGACATAGAGCCCAATACGAGGAAAGCGCAAACAGGCACGTCCTCGTATAATTTGGCGCCAAACTTTCATGGAGGACCTCAGAACAGTGGAAACCAGATGGGAGGAGGCTTCAGACATTGCCAATGACAGATCTTTATGAAGACAGCTTGCCAACCAATGCGCCAAACGGCGCGGGTGGACGTACGTTTAAGTACGTAATCGAGCTCCGGCGAACAAATCATTATGTGCTGATTATGCCAAAATATGTTAGTGCGTAACTAGGTAAAATAGTGCACTATCCTGTCGATTTTAATCTTCGGACTTGAAGACAAGCCTTATATTTAAATATCTACAAATAACGATTATTCTAAAAGCTCTGAAATGATCTAGACTCTAATATTGGAACACAGATACAAAAGTTAACCATTAAATAATTTCGGGTCGACTTTTGCTAAAGAGTACCACAATAGTAAAATAAACTATGTTTATTTTAGTTCAGTTTCTAACAACACAGCTCTAGATCTATATCTCTATATCTATCTATCTATCTCTATATCTATCTATCTATCTATCTATCTATCTATCTATCTATCTCTATCTATCTATCTATCTATCTATCTATCAATCTATCTATCTATCTATCTATCTATCTATCTATCTATACATCTATCTACCTACCTACCTACCTACCTACCTACTTAGGCCTACCTACCTATCTATCTATCTATCTATCTATCTATCTATCTATCTATCTATCTATCTATCTATCTATCTATCTATCTATCTATCTATCTATCTATCTATCTACCCTAGACGAAGTGACATTGACTTAGAGACTTAGAGCTCTGCTCTGTTTAATCATTGATCCAAGTTTCGCAATTAAAAAAATATATTTCTCTGCGAGGCCCCGACCAATCGGAGGCTCTAGGCGGCTACCTAATTTGCCTTTGCCTAAGTCCGGCCCTGCTTTCTCTCTCTCTCTCTCTCTCTCTCTAAAAAATGATTGCCAAAATGTTAAGCTAAAAACTAAAACTTAAGTTTAAATTGGCAACGTATTTCTATTTTTTCCCCTCCTGTTTTCAAATCGATATTTTCAAGTCACGACTTTGCACATACAAAAAATTTGTTCATGGATTTTTTTTCTAACATTTTTTGGAGACTACATTGCTCTCTGATCATGATGTCTAATGAGTCCGTAACATCTAGTTCTGTATCATGGCAGAGCTTTCAAAAACTTCTTTTTGACTTCCGTAAAGTTTACTCTGTAATTATATTTCCTCTCTTTTTTAGCGGCCCCAGTAAAGGAAAATGCAGTTATTGTCTGTAGTCTGTCTGTCCGTCTATCATGGTTAGATCTCAAGAACTAGAAAGGCTATTCAAAACTTGATTTCATCATATTTTTTTTTGCGGATTGCTAAATTTAGATGCAACTTTTTATCTTCTCATTGTCTTCTTAAAACAAACCGCTTTTAAAAAAAAAATTAATGCAAGCCGACTTTTCGTTTAGTGCATAACTTTCAAAACATAAAGAAGGTTAGCCTACGTTAAGCGGGGAAAGTAAAGTTACCCTTTCAGACCTTATGGTTTATAGGGCAGATGATGTTAAAGTTCATTTGTTCTTTGGCCTACGGTTTACGAGGGTGTCATGTGGCCTGAACAACGACCAGCCTCCTTTACTTTTCCCCAACTAATGTCAGATACCCACTAGAGATGCCCAAAGATCCGAGTCTTCCTCCAGTTCGGAAGCTAAACGCTGTACCGCCCAGTCACCGCGCCTCCAGCCTACGTTTAGACGATTATATAATTATAAATACACTTCTATTACATACCATACAGTTTCTTAAATTGTGAAATGTCAAAAATATATGTATTCCTCTGGCAGAATTATAGACACTACTTACAAGTAACAGAAAACTAGTTAGATAATAAGCATCGTACCTTATTATTGTCCACTATTAATTAACATATCATAACTCAAGAGTATTTTTCCTTAAACAATGGGGACGATTTCTTCCAAAGGCCTGGAATAAGAAACAGCGACCAATCCGGGGTCGTTTAGTCATTGCTCCTACAGTTTTTTTTTTCCATTATATCCAGTGGCGTAGCTACCAATGTGCGGGTGGTGCGGCCCGCACAGGGCACCAACTGAAGAGGGGCCCCAAAATCCCACAGTGTGTATAATTTCCTATTTTCCTGAGCTTTTCAGTAAAAACGACTAAGTGTATGGACACGAACGAACATAAACTACTGTATTTTAAATAAGAGCTAACGATTTATAAACTAGTCATGTCGCTATTTTGTTTTATCTCCTTGACGGTTATCATTGAATCCAGAAAAAAATGATGAGGCCTACATCCTGAATGATGAAAAAGAAGAATAGACTTCAATACCGCAGACAAACATGTCTTTAGTATACTCCTCAAAAATTCACACTGAAGAGGCTGAACCATCAGACAGTGTAAACAATACAGAAAGCAGGATAATAAACTCTAGTCTAGACTGAACAACATTGAAGATTGGCCTGATGTCATAAAGGATAATATTCGCATACACCTTGTCATTCAAGGATCTGAAACAGTTCAGCGTATGAACAGTCAATTCAGAGAGTTGTATAGACATCAAGAATCAGTAAAAGGAAAGGCTAGAAAGCTTTCAAAGGATTGTTTTTTTCCGGCAAATGTCAAACGGCGAGAAAGTTCTTAGAAAGTGGACGTGTTTTTCGCCAAAAAAAAAGAATCCTTATTTTGCTTCCCCTGCATACTCTTCTCAATAAGATCAAGTACCACATTTTCATTTAAATCCAAAGGTGGATTCAATGAGTGGTGGAAGTTATCGCCGAAAATAGAAAAACATGAGACCAGCAGATCTGAGATCTCACATTCAGTTATCGCTTGCTTGGAGGAAACTTGAAGTTCGCCTGAGAGTATAGGGAACAGTATTGACAACAAGGCCCAAGATTTGATTATACAAGAGACGAAAACCTGGAGAGACTACATGAAGAGAATCTTGGACATCATTCGTTTTTTCTCAAAGCAAAATCGGGCACTTCGTGGGCATCGCGAGCAAGCTTAAGAAGTGTTGGAAGGGCAAAATCAAGGCAATTATTTGGAGTTAGTAAAATTAGGCCTACTATCAAAGTACGATCCACTCTTGTGGGAGCATGTGCTTCGAACTAAGCTTTGTTCCAGTTCGAATACATACATGTCGCCACAAATACAAAATGAATTTATTACAATATTGGGGGATCACGTTAAAAACATATCATACAGCAAGTAAAACAAGCCAAATATTTCTCTATTATTTTAGACAGTACAGCTGAAATCTCAAAGCTGGATCAAACTTCCCAAATTTTACGGTAAGTTAAATTGTCATGGATAATGACGGGGTGCAGTTAAGTGAGTCTTTTATTGACTTCATTGACACAAAGGACAAGCATGCTGCTTGAATCACTGAGATGATTCTAGAAAAAATGTGTTCTGATGGCTTAGACATAATGGACTGCAGGGGTCAAGGCTATGATAATCCTAGGGTCATGAAAGGTCAAAAGTACGGTATCCAAAAACGCATTCTAAAAGTCAATCCCAAAGCACTATCGGAACTAGCCTTAAACGTTTAGTTGAGACCCGCTGGAGCGCCAGAGGAGAAGCCATCAAGATGATAAGGAATACATTTTCTAAAATTAAAGAAACACTGGAGACATTAACTAGCAGAGATGAAACTTCATCTACTAGATCTGAAGCAGGTGGATTATTAGTTGCTATTCAGTCTTTTAATTTTCTCACCTATCTTGGATTTCGGGCTCCTGTATTAACTGAAATAAATGATGCGCAAGTCTACTTTCAAAAATAAGGATTGTCTATTCGAGACTGCTCACTCAAACTAAAAACAGAGACATTTTTAAGTAGTAATCGAGAATCGAGAGGACATCGCTGAAGCCAGTATTACCTTTGTCGAAAGCGTGTGCTCAGATCTGAGAATCAGTACAGAACCTCAAAAACGTATTGGCCATAAGAAAAAGATGCCTGGTGAGAAAAGTGACGACTCTGTACTTACACACAAAGAAGAGCCGTGAAGGGATATTTATTCTACCTTGGACAGGATTGTTCAATAAAAAATCACCCATCATGATGTAGCAGATATGGATTTTTGTCGCCTTCCCAGCTATTAAATCCTCAGGTTGAAATCAATCTCGATAGTACTCCTAGCGACATTGATAAAAACGAATTTCTGATGGAGAGAAAGGTTTCAACGGTTTGTCAGTTTCATCAGAAGCCTTTAAACTTCGAAAACAAGGACCCGTTGAGTTCTTAAATTTTATATAAAAAAATATGAGCTAGATAATTCAGTCCCGAATATCGTCATCATGATTCACATACAGGGCCGGATTAAGCCAATTTGGTGCCCTAGGCACAAACCCCACATGGGTGCCCCCTTCTGCGCGGATCCCCCACTGACAGCTGGTATGTTCAATATTATGCAAAAAAAAAAAAAAACTAACAAAGACAAACGATTATTAACACATATGTTTGTACTACCGTCACTCATATAGCACTTACAAGAAGGTATTTCTGTATTATAGGATTTTTAGGCGTATTGTCTTTTTAAAATGTATGCTTTTCTTTTTTGTATTTTTATTTTCTTCTTTTTAAATTTAAATTTTCTTTTTTTGTAAGCGTTTTTTCTTTTTATTAAAATAAAATTTTAAACATAGAAAATTTAATAAATCACACAAAATCCTTTATTTCAACAGCATCCAAACAATTTTTTTCAACGTGGCGATAATAACTGAGAAAGTCAGAGAGTGCAGACATTTACATTCTAAAGTTCTTTTTTCTAGATTTACGTTTGGCAAAGTTTTTGAGTACATCATCAAAGTTAATTTTGCGCAACAAGTCCGCCTCAATCATCAGCAGAGACAAGGAATCAAGGCTTTTCTTGTTTTATTGTTGATCTACTTGGATTTTTTTGTACGTCTCAACTGAGGAAAAGAGCGCTCAGTTGAACAGTTCGTGACGTAGGGTGGCTGCCTGGTCGAGCGGTTTGCACGCTGGACTGTCGTATCGATTTACCGATGGTCCCGGGTTCAAACCCTGCCCGCTCCCATCCCCCGTCGTCCTGCGGGAGGTTTGGACTAGGAAATAACTATCTTCAACTCTGAAGGAATTTCCGAAACATGTAAAACATTTTACAAACAAAACTATTAATGTTAAAAATATGCGAAAGGCGATTTCTACATTTGGAAAAGCACACTCGATGTTGTCTCTAACTATTACCTTATAGAGTTCTGCATGACTGAACGTGTTGTTCTCAGATTTTGATTCACGAAACTTGTGGCGAATATATGAGTGGAACTGTTGTAGTTCAGTATAAAAATTGTTGTTCACATCTTCAGGATAAGCATTAATTAGTGCTTCACAACACTGCAATGTTTGTGGTACATCGACCAAACAAGAGAATCGAACTACTATATCATTATATACCTGCGCTCGTCTACTCATCTCTGTCTCAAGTTTGTCAACAATCGCGTAGAAAGTAGATATACGAAATTTGTCTCTGGCATTCAGTGAGACCTCTGGGGCATTACCATCATTGACCAATGTCTTTCGTTTACGATTACGGGTCAAAGTTGCCTTAACACCTGATGTTAGTTCTTTTGCAGCTTCTTTAAATCTTTCAAATTCATTCCTAGATTCATGCAAGTGAACTGCTAGTGAGGAATACAAATCAGCACACGTTTTCAAATTCACATGCTCATTTTGTAGAGCTTGACTGACCCTATGAAAATGTATTCCCACTTCTTTCCAAAAGACAAGCATGAAAGCGAATTCTAATTCTTGCATCTTCTTTGCAATGTTTTCTGCTTCTCTTCTGGTGTCCCCCTTCTGTGACTGGTCTTCTTGTAATCATTCTAACGCTTTTAAAATCTAAGGATGAGACTTTACAATAGCTTCAGTTGCAAAGCATGTGCCTCCCATCTGGTATCGGAAAGGGGCTTTACAGGCGTTTCATTCAAAAGGCATCCTTTCAGAATCTTCCATATGTTGGTTGAAGCTGAGAAAAAAATATAGATCAGTTACACTGTATGGAAGAAGTTTGCTGCTTTTAAACAAGAGTCAACGGCACTTCTGCCTACCAGATTTAGTGAATGGGGGGCAGCACAGGGTATGTGTATAGCAAACTCATTTTCCTCTAGAATTCTTTTCTGCATGCCCTTGTAGCACCCAGACGTATTAGCAGCATTGTCGTATGACTGACCTCTGCATTTCGAAAAATCAATATTGCAAACTGCACGTAAGTACTGCAACACTTGCTTAGACATACTTTCACCTGTGTGACTTTGCAGCTCTAAGAAATTAAAAAAACGCTCAATGTGCTATCCATCTAACACATATCGAAGAACAACGCTTAACTGATCTATATGTGAAACATCTGGTGTTGAGTCTACTGACAAGCTGAAATAACCGGAAGCCTTTACTTCCTCTAAAATTACTTCTTGAACTTTTTGGGACATAATTTCATTCAGTTCTTCACATATAGTTTTGGATAAATAAGAAGGATTTCCTTTTCCAGAATTTCCATATTTCGCAATGTGTGATTCTAAAAATGGATCAAACTGACTGACCAACTCCAGCAACCCTAGATTATTTCCATTTTGTAAAGATCAAAATTTTTTCCAGTAACTTCGTCAAATGAAGTTTTGCTGCGCAAGCTAAATTACTAATTATGTATAATATCTACATCAGTAAGTAGTCCATGGCATAACAAATGTCCGAAAATGCAAAAGTAATTATAAGCCCTTATGCAAATGTAATGAAATGTACAGCCATTTAATGTCAAGTCAACAAATTAGCACTATTCACAATTGTTTTCACTAGCAGACCAAAACGGAAGTGAATTTGTCGCTAGGCATTAATGCATTACGTAGCACAAACATCTCGTATAAAAGTAAAAAAAAAATAGCACAAAATGCCTCGAAGAAAAATAGCAAAAAATTGGATGGGAATATTTTACCCCCAGGTTGTGGGACCAAGGTTAAATAATGTGCGATTAGATATTATATTTGCGTTTGCTAATGTCATGTAGATTTCGCGCGGCTACCGGGACAATATACACATTTTTCTTGCGGACTTGTGGTGCCCCCCAAACGCTTGGTGCCCTAGGCACGTGCCTTGTTTGCCTAATGGTTAATCCAGGCCTGTTCACATATTTTTAACTATTGTGGTAAGCGTCGCTACATGCAAGTTTTTCCAAACTTAAATTGACCAAGAATTACTTGCGATCAACGATGACAAATTTACGACTCACTTATTTGGCCATTTTGTCCATTAACAAGAACTGGTGGAAAAAATTGATTTCCAAAAAATTATTGATACTTTTGCCAGCAAGAAAACGCGTAAAATTCACTTGTAGTATGTTAATGTAAAAGTAATTTTTGTTAAATTAACAATATTTGATTAATGAATACATATTATTTTGAACAAAAATGTAAGGTTTAGAAATGTTATTATTTAGTTAGTTTTTGTTTTTTTTTTTGGGGGGGGGGGGCACCAAGATGAGGTACCGCACCAGGCATCATATACTCTAGCTACGCCACTGATTATATCGCCTCCACATGTCTTCATTTCGTTTATCTTTTTTTTACCCTCTTCACCCGTTGGGGAACCCCATTCGATCTGTCAACCGTTTTTCTTCATTTCTATCTGTCCTTTCCTTTGATAGAATTTCATTCACTGACAGGCCTGTCCAATCTTAGATTTGTCTTTCTATCTCTTTCTCTGTCTTCTTCCTGGTACTGTTCCTTGAAGGAAGGTTTTTGAGATTCCCGAGGACCTTGTGATGTGACCATAGAGTTTACGTTTTTTGACAATGGTTAGCAGGTCATCGTGGGGTCCAATGGCTGTATAAATCCTGATTCTTATCGCTTCATTTGTGATGCGGTCTTTGTAAGTGAAACATAGGATCTTTTAGTAGCGTCTGAGCTCTATTGCTAGGATTCCTTTCACGAGTTCTGCAGTCAGCGTCCAAAATTCACATGCATATAAGAATGTGGCATTGACCAGGGAGCGCACAGTCTGATATTAATATCCAGGGCTATGCTTTTGCCTGTCCCGATTGTTTTGTGGAAAAGTTTTAGAAATACTAACGAAGCAGGTTTTATACCTTTATGCCCTTACCTTTTCTAAGTCTCAGTTTTCAAAATATTTAATTTTGAAAACAAATACCTAAGTGAGAGGATAACATATAGTAGTTCCAATATCTATATATAAGCTTATATTCCAATGTATTCTCATTATCCAAAAGATCCTATTCGATGTGCGTGTATGTTACCTTACACCACCAGAGAGGTCCCACTGGGACCATTTGAACGTCCAAATGTCAGGATAAAAGAGAAACGTAGGGAAAGGGGGTCGGGGGCTGGCAACTCCATTCCGGAAATTAATTGCTATAGCAGCGTTTCTCAGACTTTTTTTTTTATAAAGAATTTTAAAAAATCCGATGTATTTGCATGCACTTTTTGTTGTCAAAACTTTATCTTAAAGTACTATTAGTAAAGTACTATTAGTAAAGTACTATTAGTAAAATCTATAGGACTATAAGTAGCAATGGTTTTTTTTTTAATAAAAAAAATACATCATTAAATTAAGTGATGTCATTTCGTTTTACGAGTAGGATCCTTCATATTCATCCAAGGAACTGTACCAGGAGAAAGAAGAAAAGGCAGACAGAGAAAGTGAAGACAACATAAAAGAAAGGACGGCCCTGCCATTGAAAGAGGTTCTAACTAAGGCAAAAGACAAAGAGGAATGGAAAAAGACGGTCGACAGGTCTTGCTTGGTGCCCCAACGGTTAAACAGACTAAGGGATAAGCAAAGGTAAAAAAAATTCTTCATGTTGTATTTGGTCGTCTGCATAAACAACAATTCAAAAAAGTTCTATAGAACAAGACGTTTCAATACTCTTCGTCTGTCTTTTTTACGTCACAAAGGTCAAGCTTTTCCCGAGTGACATATTATCGGTCTGTTAACGTCTTTCACGTTACCGATACAAGACATTTTGCAGAACACGGGGATGATATAAGGAGGATTACAAACGTTCCTCCTCTACTCCCTCGAATGTTTATCACTCTTTAGTATCGGCTCGTCTATTATTTTAACTCTTTCTCACCGTATTATTTTCCAGGTTCCGACGGAATTCTTCCTTTTTTGCTTCACTAACGTTCTTGTTTGTTGTCAGAAAATGTTTTATTTTGTACAAAATTAAAATGGGAATGCATGCGCTTTTTATGTAACACAGAGTAAAGTTTATAAAAATCAAAGATTAGTTTAATTTAATGAGGTCAAATTGGTATCGTCAATTGCAACACATAGAGTTTAACATTTACTGTCTTTTACCTTTTTCTTTTTTTTTTAACCAAAAAATGTGAAACAAGACGTGGGAAAATAAAGGGGGGTGGGAAGAGGGCGGGAATACTAACCCCTTACTTGATACTTAATTGTATTTGGTCATAGATGTGATCTAAATGTCTGGGTCAACGAAATCACTTCCAGAAACATCCCCTCACGTAATTGTGGTCACTTAGTGTTTCTGTCCAAGTGCGTTTGCCTCCCCTTGCGTGTTTGACGTCACCGTGTGGACACAGAGGAACCGCGCAAAGCAAGGGAGTTAAGCATACACCATCTTTTACCTAGAGTGGTTTCGGCACGCCTGATTATGGTTCTTAGAAGCATCAATTTACCTAGCGTTTGGAAACAAAGATGGGAGGAAAAAAAAATAACCCGTGTCAACATATGCCCACGCATAGTGGAGACGTGATAAAAGAAAATATCACATGACAGTCACGAGAATGAAGACATTGTTGGTTAAACATGAACACAACAAAATGTTGACATACACTTGAAGTTGATGCTAGAATCACGTGACTCAATCTCATGTAGAAATACTAAGTAAGCAAAATCTAAAAAAAATACTTTTATAATGGGAAAGAACTATTTTACAACCACATATCTCACTACTATAGTATTTATTTCCCTTTTCGATATCCCACTATTTAATTATTTTGGTTATTATTATTGTTTTTAAATTAATGAATATTTTGTTACAAAGAAAGAAAAATTTTGTTAATTTCTAACTTGATCCGAGAAGGCAAGAGGAAGAAATAACGTGTTCAAATATTTGTACCTGACAGACAGACAGACAGACAGACGGAGTGATTTGATATAAGCCTATAAAATGCATATAAAAATTAGCTTCAGTGGCTATGCAAAAACTATAAAAAGCTTAACGTGTGTGTCCTTTCGGGTTCAGTACCAAGGGGAGATCAACTGAGATAACACACATTTTTGTTTTGTCTAGCCATATACTACCATAAGCCCAACGACTGGAACTCTTACAATTGTTTTATCGGTCGCAGACGCTAGCTGAAAGGCAGGGCCGGAGTTAAGTATTGAAGGGCCCTATGCAAAATGGATTGCGCAGGGCCCAGTCAGATAGGGATAAGGCTAACAAGTGAAAATTAAGGTTTTATATCAGAAAATAAATTCGTCTTTGCATTACATTTTATTAAATGAAAGTTATAAATGCTGTTGACTCCAATCAGTTTCCAAGACAATATTATTTTGATTAGATATTTTTTCACCACTCTAGTTCCTCCAATTGACTTAAAACTGACTCTGGTAGGTGATATTGAGAAGCAGCTTGTATTTTTGGCGACTGACATTATACTACAAAAAATCTACAAATTAAAAGAACGCTATCTATCTATCTATCTATCTATCTATCTATCTATCTATCTATCTATCTATCTATCTATAAATAAAACTTCTTGTAAATAAGGGACATAATCGCGGTAGGGTAAAAGCAGACGACGGAAATATGATCAGGAAATAAAATAGTCTTCAGGAATACAGATACAGATGACCGGATGTTCCGGGAAAGTCCCCTTGGGCAAAGGCGAACAATTTAAGTAATAGAGTCAAGTCTGTTGTGCAGAATGTTTAGTCTGGGACTTCCTGTTTATTGTTATTGCACACACTCTGTCTGTCTGTCAGGATTCTTTTACATGTTTATTTTTTTCTCCTCCCG
>JADKLZ010000003.1:54052348-54062958 GCA_021533235.1 Biomphalaria straminea
AAATTAAACCTAGCGTCTGATGTAACTTTCAGGAAGATTGCCACATATGAGTGGAAACAAAGAAGGATTAGACGGGATACGGAAACACTTGTTAGTATTTAATGTAGCTTTGAAGTGAGTTGAAATATTACACAGGGCCGGTCCTAGCAATTGCGCGGCCCTATGCGAAACTGATTGAGTGGGGCCTAGTCTGGATGGGAATAAGGATAATAAGTGAAAATTAAGATTTTATATCGGAAAATAAATTCGGCTTTGCATTTTATTCATTCTTTTCTAAGTGCAAAATTGAGATCAAGTTAACTTTACTTTACGAATTTGTATGCCACAAACTATAAAAGTAAAAAAGGTATTGGAACTTCCCGTTAAGAGGAAAAATTCGTCCGATTGTTACGTTTTACTACAAGAAAGCTGACAATGCCTTTTTTTTTATTCCACGTAGAATTGTAATGAATGACACACACAAATGACAATTTTGTCTATTTTTCGGGAGATTTTATGAGTTTTCTGAGATTTTAACATATGCATTACATTTCCAGGAATTTTACGTAAATATTTTGCAATTAATAATTACACATAGAATTAGCGCCGGGCCTATGAAAGCGCGGGGCCCACTGTAACCTAAGACCAGCCCTGGAAATATATTTTACAAATTGTTTGACATCTTGTCATTCACCTGATGTTCGGATATATTTTAAAAAGCTTATTTCTACTATCTCTGTCTTGTACACATTTGTGTGCTCGTTATTTATCTCACTCCCCAGTCTAGGAAACAAGTTGAAACTTTGCACAATTATTCATTACCCTTAATAAATCAGGAATAAATCGAACAAATCGACCAATTATTTTACTACTTACACATGATATACTACTATAATGAGTCCTTATTAGCAAAGGGGTGACAGAAATCAATCGTTTAAACAAGACACGCGTGCAAACTTCCTTGGAACGTATAGATCTAGAGATAAATTTTATGTGCTCTAATAATAGGCCTACCTGCATATCTTCTGTTCATAATCCATAAATCAAATATTGTAAGATACTAATTAGCTTATATAAATAAACAGCTATAAAATTTGACAAATTACTGAACATGACAATATGAAGGATAGTGCAGGGGCATAGCTAGGAATTTTTCATCATTTTGGGGTCCGAGGGTGGTTGACCTCTTTAAAGGCTCCTATATTTTGCGTAATATTTAATATTTAATGTAAAAAAAACACTCATTTGCCCCCCCCCCCCCCAAAGAATGGGGGCCGGGGAAATTTTCAAATTCTTCCCTTCCTCCCGCAACCCAGTAACGCCACTGGGAAATTGGTTGAGCGATAAAGCTATATCAAACAATAAATAAACCTATATTTCCTGTAAACGGATGTCAGTAGCAACCGGCGACTAAATAAAATTAACATTATAACCAAATAGTCAATAAAACAATAACCCACTAAGCCCTATTGTCATCCCAAGATTTATGACATTACTAGGGTTTCAATGGCTTCATCATTCATGCGGCTTTGGGCTGCGTTGAAAGTCCACTGAAAACCAGTACTGCCCTCGGGGCAAACAAAAGACCAGACCACTTAATTAATTGGAACATCTCAAGTTATCTAGTATAACTCAGGAAAAACAAAAATAATATGAAATGTTTAAATGCGTGGGTAGAGATTTATCTAACTAGGAAGCTTAAAAAAATATTAACTTAATAAGAAAATGTCCACATTTAAGTTAAATATTTGTTAGAACACACATTGACTGAAGCAATGTTTACCAAACTTTTTGCTGAACGGAACACTTCGCAAATTCCGAGTATTTAGCGGATCACTTTACTTATTTTTTTAGAGACCACATGGTGGTGCCCGTGGTGGCTTACTATTTAATAATCCCGGTAGTTTGTAGAGACTGCCCAGGACAGATGGCGGAAAGAAAACCTAAATTGACCAAAGGCAGACAACGGTAATGTCTGCGCTGAATGTGGCAAAATATGTAGGTCACAGCTAGGACTGCGTAACCACGTGACATACTCATTCTTAGTTTTCAGACTGGAGACAAGCCTTGTTATTCTATTAGAACATACATATAAGCTGTGTATTTGATTTTACACTTCTTCCACGGCATAAACACGTCCAGATATTTAACAAAACATCGATCTCATCTCATCCCTGCCTGTGGTCCCTTCTGGGGTATAAGGCCACCAACAAGCTTCCTCCTGGCATCTCGGTTCTGTGCGAGTCTCTCGAACTGTCCCCATCTGCTAGGCATCTGCTTCCAAATCACGGCGCCATGTATTCCTGGGCCGTCCCTTCTTCCTCTTTCCTTGGGGGTTCCAGGTTATGGCTTGCCTTGTTATGTTGGATGCAAGCTTGCGAATGGTGTGACCTATCCATCTTCAGTGTCACTTCAGTGGGCTCCTGCTTGGTTCTTTGCCACAGTTCCACAATCGAGATCTTGTCTGGCCAGCGGATCATAAGAAAGCATCCATAGACTACTTTATTTGTCTGTACATTTAGATTTTCCGTATCGTCGTACGATTTGTCGACTGTCTTTCTCTATTCCTCTCTTTCTTTTGCCTTAGTTAGAACCTCTTTCAATGACAAGCCCGTTTATTATTTTATGATGTCTTTACATCGCTTTCTTTGTCTCCCTCTTCTTTTTCCGGGTACTGTTCCCCGAAGGAAGATCTTTGCAAGCCCTGAATGAATTGTTATTTTACGCTATCTAAAAAAAATTACAGTAATGAAAAAGCTCATCAGCGAACTATCAACAGGGTGCTGTTAAACAGAGAATAAAAAGCTATAAAATAATTAACTATTAACATTATCAATTACAATGTCATACTATCCATCCTCTAATTGTAAGGAAATTGTGGCCTTTTTATTTTGTGGCTTCTATTTTCGTTAGTTAACGATCGCATCTAAAGGTCTTCATTCAGAAGCTTAATGACGAGTAATGGAAGGCGTGAGTGTGCCCACCCGTGTCCCCGGGGGGGCGGGGCCAGAGCGTTAGTGCACTTAGCTCATCAACACTGCGTTTATATTGTGAAAGTTTTCTAAGAGCCAATTCATTAACCACAGGATGAAACAGTTTTTGATGAATCAATTCTAAAAGTTCAGATGTGATTTGTAAATATTAACTATAAAACGATAATGCATTCTTTAATTATCATTTTATACAGTGGTTATTTTAATCCGTCATTAAAAAACAACAATTATTTATAAATGTGCATAAATAACTTGCCATAAATATTCTTGTCCATCCTACTTAAACACAATCACACAAATGTTTTTCCTTTCAAACATGAAATATGTCAATTACATTAGAATAATTAAATATTTTTTAGCGTGTGCACTCTTGGAAGAGGATTAGCTAAAAGATATATTTACATTTTTGAAGAATGGAATTGTTAAATAGTTCTGACCTACTTAATTACGGTGAGGTCACGTGAGGAGATCCTCTCAACGAAAACATTGCTAGCTCGCAATTCAGGTCTAATTGGTTTCTGCTTTTTATTTTTCCAAGATTTTAACTTCTCCAGCCTTTTAAAGGGAACTGAGTTGATTCGTGAATTGATTTCAATTGTTCTACATATGTCTTAGCAGTGGCGTAGCTTCCATGGTGCGAAGGGGTTCAATGAACCAGGGCCCACAACCATTTATGGGCCCACACACGATGGCGTAACAACCATGGGGCCAGGGCCGAATTTACCTATATGCAACATAGGCTAAAGGGTTAGGGCCCCCAAGAAATATTTAGTAGTTCATAACACATTTGGACTTATATGGGGCACTATTTCCCATATCTCAAATAACTTAGGACCTTTTAAGCCTTAATACACTGTATGGCGCGTAAGAGTTTTATTACGACTGGGCCCATGAGCAATGAGCAATAGTCGACTGCCCTATCTGAACCATTTGAAGTTATAATACAGTGAAGAAATAAATAATTGCAATTTTGTAAACAAAAATTTTTTTTTAAATTAAGTTTTCTTAAAAAGCTGATTGAATTAACATTATTTTCATAAATTGTTTTGTGAGCTCCGATGGCAAAATACCCAAAAGAAATCGTAGAGACATTTCTATGTATTTATATTTGTGAGAACTAGAAGTGCAGAATTGGCTGAACAAATACTCCAAGACATAAAAATCACCATCTTTATTTAAATTACTTGCGAGGCCAAGAGTTAAAAGAGTTTTATAAGCACTGTGTTTCTTTTGAGTAGGTTTTTATAGAATAATAGATAAACTGCCGTTAACAAAGTGATCTGTTGAATCTATCTACATCTACTAATGGGACCTTGAAGGATGGCTGCCTTTTATCTATTACTTTCTCTCTTCCCTAACTGAACTAGCACGTAAGACCGCAGAGGTCGTTGAGGATCTAGATCTAACCCTAAGTGTCATAAACACGTCATTCCAATGGTTATGGAGTGAGTGAGCTGAATAGTTGAATTGATTCTGATGTAACATGGGTAAGGCAAGGGCAGTCGAGGTTTTAAATAAGAACGTGAACGCTGAAACAGGGGACACGACCCACAGTATTGTTTTGTACTAGTTGTACGTATCATTATTTCGTGTTTCTATAAACCATCTCCCCATCACACGTCCCCTAGTCAGACTATTAGGGAACCACACGTGACTTCATGTCTGCTACCCAGGCCTAAGTCTCTACTATGAATCAATTTTTTTTAAATGCTAAGATCTACTTCTTAGAATACATATGTTACATCAGTGATGTCCAACCTAATTCGATCTGCGGGCCATTTTGCCACATAAACTATGTAGATGTAGACACAGTCAGGTTTTCGATTCATTGCTTATTTTTGTTATTAATTTTTTGATTTTCTATTTCATCGGCGCCACTCGATTCACTTTGTCTAAGGCAGCGGTTCTCAACATTTTAAGCTCGACGACCCCTTTTTTACAATCCCCCACTCTGCAGCGACCCCCCCCACAGCAATAGAAGAATAGACAAAATACAATCCATATTTTCGATTGTCTTAGGCGACCCCTGACAAATCGTTAATCGATCCCCCATGGGGTCGCGATCCACAGGATGAGAACCCCTTGTCTAAGGCCTCCAATAGTCCAATTACATATGACTGACACTGTCAGTGGTGTAGCTATGGGAGGGGGAGGAGGGGGGAAATTTTGAAGATCCCCCCGGGCCCCCACTTAAGGGGGGGGCCCAAACGGGTGTTCGAAATTTGATTGTAAATACATTAATTAATATATTTGATTGACAAATAGTAATTAGCTTTATAAACAATGGTATTATTCATTAACGGAGTCTGGATGATTATTATTTATATAAGTTTAAGTTTATAAGTTTTCTGAAATACTGAACCAATTTTATTTTGGGCTTATATATTTTTTGCGTACATTATTCATGTCATATGTCGAATGTCAAAATGCAAGGGGCCCCCAAAGAGGTCAATCCCCCCGGGCCCCCAAATCCCTAGCTACGCCCCTGGACACTGTTTCAAAGGCTTGAATTCTTTTTTCAGGATCAGCATTCAGCACCAACCTTTACCACCATAAAAAAAAATTACTCCGTTAGTTTAGCAGTTTAAAAAGTGAGACAAAGTTATTTACAGTTAATTTTTCTTGAAACAAAGTTTAATTTCCAGTAAATGTTTTAAACTAGCCGTTTCTAAGGGGTGGAGGAAGTATTTAGCTTGTAAGAAGAACGAGAAAGTAGCTTCAGTGAAACAAAATGGAGAAGAAAAAAAAAGGGGGGGGCCGCCCGGCCTGGCGGAAGGGGAGAGAAATGAGTAAACAACGAAAAGTAAAGCCAACTAATATTATTTGTCACTTGGTTGAATAAGCCGCCGGCAGTTTGTCTTGGACGAAGCCTGAATTGAGTTAGTGGAGTCCAAATTGGGAACATCTTTTAGAACTTCTGTTGATGTATGTGGTGGTATGGAGGGAAATACTTCTTCCTTACACGAAATTGTCTTAAAAATTGTGTAATTAAAGAAATGTAGATTTTTTTTTTGTTGTGAGTCGCTGTCAACCTTCTCTGTCAATTACACTTTCATAACTTAAAAAAAATAATGTCTAAAGAAATACATAGGCTAAATAAAGCCTTTAAAACCATTTGGACAAGTAAAATTAAAAAACAAAAACAAAAACAAAAAAAAAACTTATATAAGGGAAAACACCGCAAATCACTGCTCGATAATGCAAGGTTTATCTCAACCTTTTATTAAGTTATGTAAACCAAAATTAATTTCCACTAAATTAATTTTTTTTAAACTGATGCGTGTACTCTCTATCTGGCTTAATCGGCCAGTCAAAGCCGTTTCTGGGGTGTAGCCGCTGCGCATGCCACAGCTACTGTGAGCCATAGGTGAGAACTGGAGACCGAGTCGGGACCAAGAGTGAGCCAAGCTACTCTAAGTAGAGGATACGACTACCTGACCAGTAGAGGGGCTACCCCTCCTATACACCTCAAACACCTCTTCTGCTAGATCTACATTAGATGTCTCAATGTAGTTAAAGGTGAACATTTTGAGCAGTTGAGACTAAGACTACGACTAAGACTGCTTTATTGATCCTTATGGAAATTTGTTGTGATTACAAGGACTCTTTGCTCGTATGAAGACACACAACAGAAACATATACAAAAAAACAGAACAGTTCATTCAGAGACTACACACAAGGCATCTTGTTCCTTTTCATGTTTCCTGATCAACGAATGGTGTGGATATAGTCTGGCCGAGTAAGGGACGAACGAGTTTTCGCTCAGTTCTTGTTTTGTTTGACAGCAGCCGCCAACTTCGCGACAACCTGACGTAGTACTGATGGAGCGGGTGGTCGATGTCTTCCAAGATGTTTTCAATGTATAAAATATAACTATGTTTAAAAAGTTCTTTTAAATATTGAAATGTTTAATGCAAAATGTTTAATATGTGGTAAAGATGTATGCGAATAAATTTTCTAATTAAAGAAAAATATCTTGGTCCACCTTATAGAATTCTACGTCTATGCGGAGAAAAGGGAAAGAAGAGCAATAGGACAAGATTTCGAAAATGTGATAAGTTGACAACACTGATGCTAAAAAGGCAAAAATCCAATAACTTCTCCACGATCTTCGTCAATTTCCGTTAACCTGACCCCTGCCCTCTGTCACGTGGTACCCGCTTAAAAAGAAAGTCATATTTAAAATCTAAGACGGTCATTAGTGTCAGTAACCTCTACTACCTGAACCAAGGTGTCGTGTTACCTGTAGTTTAATTAGTAGCCAGACTTAGCCCACGCCAGAAACGTCTTGGGAGCAGAAACAAAAGCTTCAACCAACAGGCACGGCACTCAGCTCACATACGAACCATACACACACACAATATATGGTTCTGTGGGTATATTTAATGAAGACAGGTTAGCTATTTCAATCCATATTAAAGAGCTTAGGAGAGTGAGTGTGTGTGTGAGAGAGAGAGAGAGAGAGAGAGATGGATAGAGAGCGAAAGAGGTAAAATAGTAAATACAAAACTTATTAACCCATTAATTATTTATAAATATATCGAATTCCCAAAGTTCTAAATTTAAAAAAAAGTAGCAAACATGTTATGGTTAAAGAAGGTAAATTTGTATTGAAATAACAAGTCTTTTTTTTAAAACCATTAACCTCATTTTAATCATAACATGTTTGTTATTTTAATTTGATTCCTACGTTCGTTACGATTGCTATACAGAGTAATACAGACCCTTCACTACACGTAGTCCAAGACTACGTTGCTCTTTCTTCGTGCCCGTACAATAAAAGGTCATTACAATAGGGGCTATTGTGGAAGCCTGGGTCTCAGACACCCAGGGCATTGGGCCATTAGACTTGACCAAGGGTCTGGGAAATAAAGGAAGTGCGTCAGTGGAACTTCCTCTTTCTCCTGGACGGCGCAATGGTTCCAGTAGCTGACATTCAACTGTTTAGTTACGTTTCAGGCTTGTAGATGACCTGTGGTTATGTGGGTCATCAATGTGAGTGTTAGCATGTGTGTGTGTTTAGTGCAAGGAGGTCAACCTAGTCATATTTTCTTTTCATTTGAGCACTTTAAGGTCCAGGTGAAGTTCGTGTGGCCAGCGTGGTGTCACGTGGTGACCGGCATTGTTATGTGTAATGTGGGTACTCTGAGCAGGGGCGTAGCTAGTAATTTTCCATCGTTTGGGGGCCCGGGGGGGGGCTTGGCCTCTTTAGGGGCTCCAGCATTTTGCGTAATACTTAATTTTTATGTAAAAAAACACTCATTTGGGGCCCCCTTAAAGTGGGGGCTCGGGGGGATTTTCAGATTCTCCCCCTCTTCCCCCACCCTAGCTACGCCACTGACTTTGAGGCCAGTCTGTTGACGTGGCTTTGTTGTAGCCTAAGTAACATAAGTCCGACATTTACGTCCCCTAGCTAAGCCACATACCCGTTTTGAGTTTATTTATAATCTTATTTTATAAACAAGAAAAACATAAAAATAAATTTATAAAATACCACGGCATATATGTATATGATGTGTAAATTGTATCAATTAGTTTGGATCAATCATGTAATCAAACTTGTAATTGATCTAGAATTCTAGACTTATATGTGCGACTAGAAATATTTTTACAAATTATTTTTTGGTTTTAGCGCAATTTCATGCTTTTAGCTTTCTCAATGCGCTATGACCCTATCGATTTTCTGGACTAGTTTGGAAAAGGTGGGTGGAATAGGAAAAGGCGCTATCTGACTAAGTGTTACAGTGATCGCTTTTTACTTGCATTTAAAAAAAAAATCCAAACTCGAGGGATTAAGTTTCCTCAAGCCAAATAGTGTGCACAAACCCTTTTACCAGACAGACAGTTACTTGATGTAAGGTTTGTTACAACAGGCGTGAACTCACAAGATTCCGGGATCTTACTATGATGTCTGGTCCCATAAGAAAATAGAGTAGATGATTTTCACGATGAATCTCAAACCCAGTTATCTCGCCTAGTTGTCTGCTTTTCGATTGCTAACATCGTTATTACATCCTTAATAGTAACATGGACAATAGAAAAGAAAGCGATGAGAAGAAATAGGAAATAGGAAGGTGTTATTAGATTTTAAAAAATTCAAAAAGAAATGTAATGTGTACAGACATAGACACAAATAAATATAGACTGGAAAAGGGAAATAACTTCATGTAACTTGAAAACATGTATATCTATTAAATTCGGATTTCCGAATTATGAAAAATTTTAAAAAATGCATGATCTTAGAGATTAAACGAAATTTATAGACATAAAATAAATTACACACAATTGCAATTCACATATTTTTATTTTGCATCACTCTTATTAGCCTGTCTATATTTATTTATGTGTACGTGTACGGTACAAAAATAGGTGAACTATGTCTGCAATATTGAAAGAAATCTTGATATAAATCGATAATCTGTCAAATTGAATGATGACTGTTGCTTACTAATAATGGAAATGATTGTGTACAACAAATAATAGAGAGAGAAGTTCAATATAGCAACTCCAAAAGTGCACGAAAAATTATCGTCAACATTTAAAAATACACAGTCATCAACACTTCCTGTATTTTGTACACCGGATACACCAAAATGCTGGCCATGAAAGTTATCTACCTTAGACTGATATCCTTAATTTATATATATATACAGCAGCTTTAAAACTTCGATTTAAAAAATAGTATGTATAATGCTTTTTTGAGCAAACATTTGGGCCTTTTAAAGCAGTCATTCAATGTCACCAAATCCCTGCTTAAAAAGCTACCTGCTTTAAGAGTCATACAGCAGCCAATGATACAAATAAACTCAAATATCATTATAAGATATAACTTAATGCAAAGGTCAAAAGTCACAAAAGACAAAATTTTTAGGAGACTAATTACCGAACTATGTCGTATCAAGATCTATATTTTATAAAATATATCTACAGTACATGAAATATCAACCATTCATTCATTTACTGACTAGTCTTTCGTGAAATTTCTGAAATCGCTTAAAGGATTTGCATGAAAGTATGTGAACAAGTTCCTATTACCTCTTGCTCACTAAAAAAAAAACGGTACTGATAGATTCGCAAACTTAGCCAGGAAGGTTGAAAAAAAGAATAAACCATTTGTATTGTTCTATGTTTCCCCAAGATGACCGCAGTCTAAACACTACTCTCAAATATAAACACTTAATAGCACAAGATACTCTTCTTTTCTTTTATTCAAGCAGTGATACAAAGCTTAAAATGTATAGACACTTTGTAAAAACAATCGGATATTAAAATTCATGGGCAGAAGTGTTAAAAACTAGGCTTGAAAACGGCCAACATTTTTCACTTTCCCTTTAGGCAGGGGATGATAGAACTGAGCTCATGCTAGAATTTTAAGCGAAATAGTTTTGGAACATCTTGGAATGTTCTAACAGGAGATGACTACAGAGGATAAATCGCGGAACAAATCAACGTAGGATAACGATTATCATGTTATAAAATTACTTGAGTGGTAGATTAAAAATATTAACAAAAATGTGGAAGAACTATAGCCTTAGTTGGAGGCATTCAGAGGAGCAGCTTATCGCCCACACATAGCTCCATAACCCCCTTTTGTGTGTGTGTTTATATCGCCCACACATATCTCCATAACCCCCTTGT
>JADKLZ010000003.1:54062968-54078056 GCA_021533235.1 Biomphalaria straminea
TATATCGCCCACACATAGCTCCATAACCCCATTTTGTGTGTGTGTGTGTGTTTATATCGCCCACACATAGCTACATAACCCCATTTTGTGTGTGTGTTTATATCGCCCACACATAGCTCCATAACCCCTTGTGTGTGTATGTGTTTATATCGCCCACACATAGCTCCATAACCCCTTGTGTGTGTGTGTGTTTATATCGCCCACACATAGCTCCATAACCCCTTGTGTGTGTGTGTGTTATATCGCCTACACATAGCTCCATAACCCCATTGTGTGTGTGTTTATATCGCCCACACATAGCCCCATAACCCCATTTTGTGTGTGTGTGTCTTGCTGTAATTTATTGCTTAAATAACGAAGACGGGTTAGGGTTAATGTCAAAAGCAAAATGTAAACAAAGAGCAAATTACTGTGATCCACTTAATGATGGAAACCAACATAGACATATATAAATAGAGACTGCACAAGAGAGAACATTTTATCAAGGGAAAAAATGAAAAGAGAGTTTTGTATGAATTATACAAGAAGAGAGAGAAAAAAATAATATAAAGGAGCGAGAGAGATACAGACAATTCGAAGCTGGAGAGAGAGAGAGAGAGAGAGAGAGAAAGAGAGAGAAAGACAAAGAAAGATTGGACGAAATCTAATTGGAGAGAGAGAAACAAAAAGAGATCAAATTACAAATAAAGAGGGAAGAAGCGACTGAAAGAAAGAGAGAAAGAGAGAGAGAGAGAGACAGTAAATTATGTAGAGTGAAAGAAAAAGTCGAGAGAGAAAGAGATTGAATAAAACGGAGATAATGATAGAATTGTATAGAGAGAAGAAGAGATCGAAAAACAGAAAGAGAGATCGAATTCGAGAGAGAGAGAGAGAGAGACAAGGAGTAAAGCGAGTGAGACAGAGGGGGGGGGGGGAAGATACAAAAAAAAGGGAGAGAAAAAAAAAAGCTGACTTAGTAGACATAAGCGTCAAAATGTCCAGGTTAAATTCTCATCTTGACCAGAAGTGAGTAATTCATAGCAGTATTCGCCCTCTCTGTGAAGAAGTAAAAGACTACTTTGTATTCTGTATAACTAAATAGTATATGTGTTCTGTGCACTTATTATTAAATATGTATATTTATAAACATAGACTTTTACGATGTATTTTGAGTTTTCGTTTTTTTTACATGTTTGTGTGAAGCTACTTGTGCATGTTTCTCTCTCATGGTTTATGGACAAAGTTTAACCTCGTCGACCAAAGAGAAGCAATCACGCGATGAAATCTTATTTCATTTCCTGTTTATCGCCCCTGACCAAACGATTTATGACCTCGAAATGCCAAGTGCACAGCTTGGCTGCTTTTAAATACAGGCCTTGCCTACTAAACGAGGGCTTTGATAACGTTTGTGCAGAAAGGGCTTTAAAAAACAAGTACCACGCTCAACTAGGAGAAGAACGCCACTGGCTTGGAATGTATAGTATTAATATAGATTTAATGTTGGCTTTTTGTCCCTAACTAAAATTGCATCATTAGTGTTTGTTGCATTTTGTAAAGCTCCTTTGTCTTAAAACAGCGGCTCTCAACAGCGGCTCTCAACCTTTTGAACTCGGCGACCCCTCTTTACAATCCCACACTCTGTCGCGTCCCCCCCCCCGCTCACACACATAGCAATAGAAGCATAAAAACAAACAATCTATTTTTAAAATGGTCTTTGGTGGCGACCCCTTACAAATCGTAAATCAACCCCCAAGTGGGTCGCGACCTACAGGTTGAGAACCCCTGTCTTAAAAGAAAACGGATGCGATCTTATGTTGATTGCTTCCTTTTGAGTCGGGGCAGAATATGCTGTTTAAACAGTTCATTTATGTTATTATTATTATTATTATTATTATAGCTTTTATATAGCGCTACTTCCATGCTTACAGCATGCTCAGAGCGCTTTGGTCCAATCTCATTTGTGGACCCAGTGGGGGGGGGGAGGGGGTATCTAGGAGTTGGTTTCCCGTGCTGCCTTTGGGCGCTCAGTAAACACAACTCTGCCCGAGTCGGGTGTCGAACCTCGAGCCCCCTTCTAGGTAGCCAAGCAAGCCAAGCTCAAGCCGCACTTAGCCTCTCGACCACGCTTCCCACATGTCTTCCCACATTACCATATAAAAAGTGTGTGTAAACGTTGGGTGGGGAAAAGTTCAAGTATCTGCAGAAGTTAAATCGGTTGACCCTAAAGTCAGGGACATGTGGGCAGGGCCGGTCCTAGCGATTGCGGGGCCCTATGCGAAACTGATTGCGCGGGGCCTAGTATGGGTGGGAAAAAGGATAATAAGTGAAAATTAAGATTTTGTATTAGAAAAAAAAATCGACTTTGAATTTAATTCATTCTTTATTAAGTACAAAATCTCCGTTGTGTTTGCTATTTCTTAACCTTGCTACCTATTTGTCTATTTTTCATGAGATTTTTATGAGTTTTCAGGAGATTCGAATAAATTCAGGAGATTTCATAGATTTTTTCATAAATATTTTGCAATTTAATAATTACATCTAGAGTTAGCGCGGGGCCTGTGAAAGCGCGGGACCCACTGCGACCGCATAGGTTGCAGTGGCCTAGGACCGGCCCTGCATGTGGGAAGAAAAGCAGAATTGTTCTTTACGAAATAAAAATTCCAAGTAGAAATTATGATAAAATTTAATTCACATACGCACAATAAGTTTATTTCAATACAGTTTCACAAATGTAGACTTACATTGTAGGCCCCTATGTCTTTTATAATCATTGTATGTTTACCCTCAGAGGTGGGGGAGCGAGGGAGAGAATTTGAAAATCCCTCGGGCCTCCACTTGAGGGTCCCCTAAAAAAAAGCCAGTCACATCGCTATTTCCTCTGTGTGTGTGTGTGTGTTACAATGTGTATATGTGTAGACAAATGTGTGTAACTTCCTGTGTGCCTTAGTGACTTCTATAAGAGATTGTCCATTTCACAGAGACGATTCTCTAATCACGTGACGGGTACCATGTGGGAACCCGTGGGATTCAGAAACTGAAGCGCTGAAGTCTAGCAGAACAAGAGTGGAATAATGAAATACGAAGACATCAGATTGAGACAGTCTCATTTCTCGGTCTCAGTTACTCTGTATCAAGGTTATAGAAATGTTTAACTAAACGAATTCATTTGCTAAGATATATATATAACTGTTGGACTTGTAGTAATAACACCAAAAAAAAACACAACTTTATAATTAATAATCTATGGACTTATAAACTACTATATGAAATATCATATTTGTAAGGCTAGTAACTCGTTACAATAATTAGTTGCTCTAAAATATACCTGGAACATAATCTTCTTTAGTTTCCATAAGTACAGTGAAAAAGAATGCCTTTCACCCGAAGCGTAATGAGTAAGTGCACCCTGTTCCCACCACTTTTCATGAACCTGCTGTTTCTAAGGATAAAGATTAATATTAAACACAATCTACTTATCCATCCAAATGCGCCCAATGAATTTGCTGTTACATACACGCTTTTGTTTTACGTAGCTTATATCAACTCACTATATTTGCCTGTCTGTCTATTTGTCTGTCTGGTAAAATTAGTTGGTATACGTTATTTCTCAAACAATCCTAATCAAGCAGAAATTTTGCATAATTTTTTTACCTTACAAAACAAGAATCAATGATAAAAAAAAAAGATTTATCGGTAATTAACTATTGGTAATTATTTTTTTTTTTTAGCATTTCGATTAAGGAAAAGAAATTGTACTTGAATGATGTGGAGGTAAAAGTTGAATTATCCCCCCTCACTTTACGCATACTAGTCACCGCTTCAAAGTTTGAAGCTAACAATAGATAACTATAAAACCGTCTATTTTCATAAACGACTCTCTACCATAGCGTCTTCATCTTCTTCCTGGTACTGTTCCCTGAAGGAAGGTCCCTGAGGACCTTGTGATGTGGCCATAGAGTTTGAGTTTACGTTTTTAGACAGTGTTTAGTAGGTCATTGTAAGGGTCCAATTGATGTTTTAATCCTGTTTCTAATATCTTCGTTCGTGATGTGTTCTTTTCAAGTGACGCCTAGGATTTAATTATATCTTCATAACTATCAGCTCATCGAATACATATGAATATTAACAATGTAATAATAATAATATTAATAAATCTCCGTATCATGTGGTATTAAGTCGTTAGTCAAACAATCTAGTCTATATATATATATAATTCTCTAAGTCACAAGTTCAAAAGTTCAAACAACAAGTAAATAGGGTAGATCCCATGGCGCAGCATGGTGTGAATGGAAAATGGTGTATCCAAATCCGCACTATTTTCATTCACAAAATATCATAGCATAGAGGAGCATTTTGTGAATGAAAGTGGTGTATATAATTCTCTTCTTCTCGATTTGTCATAATATTAAGTAAGTATTTACAGATTATATTGTGTCGTAAGACTCTTGAAACTAGAACGACAATACACAGATAGAGTCTACTCTCAGGTTTGACTTTAGAAGTACTTTAATTAATATCACAAATTACGTTAAAATAATAATTTCACTGGCTTCCTGTTCATATCCTTCTTTTAGCTTCCCCCTTTTAATCTAACTTCCATTTCCGGATATTTATATGTAGATCTATATATTTCCGGAAATTTATTTTTTTTACTTTACTTTTACTTTACAAAAGATTTTAATAATTTCCGGAGATTTCCAGGACTTTTTCGTAGGCCTATATTTAATAACATTTCAGGAGATTTCCAGGGGCTCCTGGTAAATCTAAAGGACGCGGGAAATCTGTTATATGTTATAGAATAGTTTAATTTAATAATTTATACACCTAAAAATTTGCACGGGTCCAACGAAAGTGCGGAACCCACTGCGGTCGCATATGTTGCGGTGCCTAATTCCTGCCCTGCAAAATAGCGGCGTATGCTAGGCCGCCGGTCGACTAGTATAAGTGTATTGCTTACACTTTCGATAGGAGCACCTCTCTTCTTTTGTAGCCTATCTTTTTGTCGTTGTGCATAGTTTGTAGTTCATAGTTTCTGTTATTCTTTCTGAAACTATTAAACCTGCCTTTTCAACTGCCTGAGCGGACGTTTACGGGGGCCGATTTTGAGTTTGTACTGTCTTTGTAACCTTTTTTTTTTCTTCTACTTTTTAATGCGTTTTAATGTAAGCGTTGATTTTGTCCCTTCACCTTAATTTTGTTGTCAACACTGTTCTTTTACTAAGTATAAGGCTTACACATATACCGAAAAGTATCAATATGGTTTACACTAACCCAATGAATCTGTGCCCACTCATAAGTATCTACGAAGGTAATAGATCTAGGCTAGGGACTAGAGGAATTGTTTTAAAAACAACAACACACACACATAAAAATAAAAATGCAAATGGAAACTTAAACTTGACTAGAACTTAATAAAATACTCAGAAAGACACAAAGAAAAAGGCACATTCTTCGTCCCATATGCTAGGACAAATTTGTACAAAAGCTCCTTCTACCGTAGCCGCCTAGCGCTATTAGAGCATGGAATGGATTGCCTGAGCTAGCCAGGAAAACCAGTGACTTGGCAGAATTTAAGTCATTGGTTAATATGCATGACTGAATGCATCACGCGTAGGACGTAATCATCTTCTTTTTTGAAGTAACGTCTGTATTGTATAAGATAAGAAGATAAGATAAGAAGAACAGCTAGATCTAACTAAAATCAATGAAGATCTTAAAGCCAATAATTTGAATAAAGGCCCTATACTTGTCCTAGTCAAGTATTATTATATCGCAGAGCGAGTTGATTTATCTGAATAAATCTTATATATTAAAATAATTTAAATGACTTTTTTTTTTCTATGTACGTATTCTATATGGACATAAATGTTTTTTTTTTCTTTTTTTTTTCTTTACCGATTTTGAAGAAAATTATTTTCTAGATCTAGTTCTATAAAATTAAAAATCTCAAAAGAGCGATTTATTAAACGGATAGCTTCCGGTTAAATTTCCGTTGTTTATGTTTACTTGATAGATATCTTAAAAAATATATATAATTAGACTCTAGATCTATCATCTACACATCTATGGTAGTTTAGAAATCTAGAGTCTAGATCTGAAGACTCTTTCTAGAACAAGTATCCATTGTATCGGTAATTTTCAGACCTACTCACTATACTGTACTGTACTGTACTGTAGTAACTGTACTGCTGTACTCTCTCAACTCTTGTTAAACTTACTGTCTCTCAGTCTCAGTAGTCTCAGTCTCTGAAGTCTGATCTGTCTCTGGACTGTACTGTGGTGTAGACGTAGATCTATGCAGTGGTGTAGCATCCATGGCGCGAAGGGGTTCAATGAACCCGGGCCCACGACCATTTAGGGGCCCACACCCGGTGTAACAACCAAGGGGGTAGGGCCGGATTTACATCAATACAAAAAAAAAAGCTCAAGCTTAGGGCCTATAAGACATACTTAGTTAGTAGTTGCATACACTATCTGGACTTAGATGGGGCCCCATATCTGAAATAGCAGAAGGCCTATTGAACGTCAATGGATTGTATGTAAGGGTTTTATATCGCCTAGTCCCATGATTAATGACCAATTGTGGCCTTTCCAACACTTCAATTTTGTAAAAAAAAAATGGTTTAAAAAAATTAAAACATCTTAAAATATCCTAAACGTAATATCAAACTATACATTAAAATCAAAACATTAACCCATGTTTATACATAAAGTAACAATTGAGAACAGTTCTGGACCTAATTATTATTTTCCTAGTCACTTTTTTCCAACCTTTTTACTGTTATTTTGGTATTGACGTTTTGTATAAAAAAAAAATGTGGGACTATAACTGATAATATATACTTCAATCTAATTGGTCCAGTTAATTTCCCCTCCAACTTCAGATTTTTTTTTTGTTTAGAGCTTTGAATTATTGTTTTGTAACAAAACAAGTAACAAACATGCCTATTGAATTTAATGTACCACTTACAAATAACCTTTTTTTAAAATGTATTTTTTCGAATATTTTTTTGCGTGATCCTCAAAGTCTGAATTTAAATACGTGGGGTATCTTATCTTTTCAAGGATCAAATCGGTTGTATTTGCATTGTAGTAAGGGCCTGTAAATTCAAGAAGAATATTTTTCAAGTAAAATAATATTCAAAAGGTCATTTTTAATAGTGAGATGTAGATGTTAGGAGAATATGTTTCTGCAGTGATGAAAACAAGAAAACGTTTTTGGCATCGGGGCTTTGCCCCGGACCCCACTGGAAGGGTGTACTGAGCTCACATAGATCACCTAGCTGTCAAGAAAAAGCTTCAATTTTTTTTTTTCTGTTTAATTTTATTTAATTAGATTACCCTTCATCAGGGGCGGCCTAGCAGTGCGCGGGGCCCTGGGCGAGCGTCATGTGCGGGGCCCCTAGCCGTAAAGGTAGACTATATATATATATTTATTTATTTATTTATATATCGTACCACATCTCGCTAACGGGCTAATCCTTCTCTAATGCTGCAACAATAACAATACAGTATGTTCGCCTAAGATGTGGGCCTTATTTTTGTAACAAAACATAGAACATTACGTAGGGTACTGCTGGTTAATTTAAAAAAAACACTCGTCACTACTAATAGTATGTCGCCTCTCCCACTCTGCTAATTGAAGCCAATAGGATGTTCTTTAAGAATAAAGTGTTCTATAGGAGTTACAGTGGTCCATTTACTTTCGAAGACCCGACTTTTTCGGAAAGGCTGTATGACGTTTTTTTTTTAAAATAATTTATAAAAACAAGGTTACAAGGACAGTTTGTGTGGAAACACAAACTCAAAATCTGCCCCTGAAGTGGTCAACCCAGACAGGTAAAAAAGGAGGTTTCAATATTTTCAGAAAGAACATCAGAATGAAATTCTATCAATGACAAATAAATGACAGAGTAGAATGGAGAAAGAAGGTTGACAGATCTTGTGTAGTGCCCCAGTGAAGTTTATTAATTACTTTACAACATTATGACACGTGATATGAAAAACTACTTTTTAATTGTTGTTTTAAATTATGTCCAACTTATATGCATAGGCTTACTAAATAGATTTTTTTGTGTAAATAGACAACCAAAACATAGAGCAAGTACAAGAATATAAATATCTAGGCACAACTATCAACAACAAAATGAAATGGAGTGAACACTGTCAAAATCTATACACGAAAATTAACCAGCGACTCTTCTATCTCAGAAAGCTAAGAAAATTTAACATAGACAAAACGATAATCAAACTATTCTACACAGCAGCCGTCAGCAGTCTTATTAACTTTGCCATCACCTGCTGGTACGGTAATACTCCACTGGCACAAAGACTCAGAATAAATAGACTAATTAAAAAAGCATCGTATATTACTCAAGCACAGCTACCATCTCTTGAAGAGCTTTTCCAAGAAAGATGCATTTCCAAATCACTCACGATTCTTAAAGACAACCTTCACCCATTAAACCACTGTTACATAAGATCTGAACGAAGTGGTCGTCTCCTTTCCATCAAGACTAAAACTGAAAGATTTAAAAACTCCTTTGTCCCACTTTCGATCAGAGTGTTTCGAGATCAGCTGTCATCAAGAAGTACATAGAAGTCAAATTCATAAAGCGCTGGTTGTGAATGTGCATGTGTGTTTGTTGTATGTGAATGTTGTTCGAATATTTCATTAACATTGTTTTTGTATAGTAGTTACGCTGACGTTGTCAAGTTGTAATCAAACTGAATTTCCATTAGATTGGATCAATAAAATTATATTATCTTATCTTATCTTAAATGTAGTAGTTAGTATAACAAAACTTACTTAACTTAGCAATACTAATGTAAAAAAAAAATGAAAAAAAAAAACGTTTTCATATAAACCTGTTTAAAAAGGGTAATCTATTATCTCTTTCATTACAGAGCTTTCGGTATTTGTTAACGTTAATAATGAATAGTTGTAAAAGTGATGTATTTTTCTGAAAGAAACTGCTTGCATAAGTGATTTAAAAATTAGATTTTTCGGTTTTAGAAAAAAAAAAGTAGCCGTTGCATCAGAACTTTGAATGGTCTTAAATATTATGATGTCGGATTTTCACTAACTTTTCTAGTTTACGAGATCTAAACGCAACGGATGGACGGACAGACATTCCACACAAAACTAATAGCGTCTTTTCCCCTTTCTGGGACCGCTAAAAATACTTCCGCGTTTTTTTTTTTTTTGTTTTTTTGTTTTGTTTTTTCAACACGTTCACACAGTAGCCGATTGGAAAAAGAAAACGTAATAATATGTCATGCTGGAAGCTGATTTGCCGAAATAACTGTATAAGCATACCAACTGGTGATACTGTTTATATCCGAAAAATATTATACGTTTATGAAATTAAACAGCTTACTGCGAAAAGCTGACCTTTGCGTGCGGTCTTAGAACGTATCACCAGCGACAGTCGAGAATACACCGTACAATTGTTTAGTTATTTTCAGTGCTTTTTTATTTAAAAAAAAAAATAAATTGATTGCCTAATTTTTTAACTGTTAATAAATTAATAAACGCTAAAATTCAAGAAAATTAATATTTTTTCCCCACATTGAAAAAAAGTGAAGTACGCCGTACGACGTGACGGTAAAAAAAAGCACTGATTATTTTCATTAAATAATCAATTGGTCAAAAGTTCCATTATTGTTACTACAAATGTATTTTTCATATACAATTTTTCATAATGCAAATAGTAGTTCAAACTTTATTACTACGCATTTTTCAAATAAAATCCGATTAGACGTCGAAACGATTAGGAATGGTTGATTCTACTTATGTGTTTTTATTGTGAACGTTAAACGATGATAGCCTCTAAGACTCGTCTGTCTTTACCGAAACAAAACGGTATTTCGAAATAAATAATGTAATCTTAAATAGCAATTGGTATATTTGGTATACTGGGAAAATATTGAGTAACAAGTCCTTGTTTACGACCACTCATTTAGTTTTCGAAGTTGGTGACAATAAAATCTCCCAGCGCGGGGCCCCCCTTAGGCGCGGGGCCTGGGGCGGTTGCCCCAGTTGCCACCCCCTAAGACCGCTACTGCCCTTCATGTGGGTATTTTATCTTTTTCAAGGAATAATCAGTTGTATTTGCAATGTAGTAATGGTCTGCATATTCATATTAGAATATTTTTCAAGTAAAAAAAAAATTGTTCAAAAGGTCATTTTTCAATAGGATGAATACTGAGTTGTAGATGTCAGGAGAATGCATTTCTGCAGTGAATAATGCAAGAAAATGCTTTTGGCGTCGGGGCTTCGCCCCGGGCCCCACTTGGAGAGCTAACAGCGCTCTCCCAGTCCCACTAGCTGTGAAGAGAGGGGCCTCAACATGTCTGTTTTTATATGTATGTGTGTTTTTTTTTTTCGCCGAAGGTTTAGAAACAATGCTCATTTTTTAAAATTCTAATATATATGCTGTACACGCATTTACACTTAGGGTAGGGGTTACTGCGAGTTAGTGTTAGACCCCCCCCCTACTCCAAAGTTCTGGATCCACTAGTGCTTTCAGGTACGCCTTTATTGTTTTAACAAAAGTAGCTGCTTGCGCATTATATTTACTGTGCTAAATGGTACTTAAATATGAGACTGTCAGCTGTACTCATGAATTCGCATAAATGTGCCTTTCAGTAAATGTACCGATACATACAAAGTACTGAATTTCTTTGTCACACAAAAAAATTTGTCCTATGCAGGGGGGGGGGGAGGGGCCCATCAACACATTCTTGAACCCGGGCCCACTGGTACCTTGCTACGCCACTGCATCTATGTAGACACTTTTTACTCTCTTTTTCTACTTTTTTACTTTTAGTGACTTTAGACTTAAGTTTAGTCGAGTTTAGACAGTGTTTAAGTGTAGTCCTACTAACCTAGCCTAGTAGATCTAGATCTAGTACTACTAGACCTAGTAGAGAGTAGGTTCTTATATTTTGACTGAATTTATTTTTGAACACCTATTTCGGGAACTAGGTCAAATTTTTATTTTATTTTTTTATTTGGTGAAGGTTTAACTTACAAAAAAACTGATTCTTATTCTGCAACTAAAGGACAATAAAAATAGATGTGTTCCTTTGTATTACTACCAATAGTCAAGATTTTATTTTAAAATAAAGTAGGTCACTTCATGCACCTCTTTTGAAAGCAGTTTTTGGGCTTTCTCCTCCAGTTGAACACTGAGCACCGGCATTGAACACCACTAATAAATTATGTCTGTGTTACTTAAAAATTATTTAGATTGTAGTAAAAGAAGTAGATTCACTTTTGCAATATGTATTTATAGTATATTTCCTCATACTCTCTCTCTCTCTGCCCATCAACCTAAGATCAAATAGGCTCATAATATAGCTTTCATCCCTTATATGGGTATGAATTGCCGGGGGAGGTTAAAACAACAGCTTTACATACATGGGTACCAAGAATCTTAAAAACTGCCATATTCTTTGAAAAAATGGAACAAAAATAGGAGAATTTATCTAAAATTGGACATGTGCAGTCCCGAATCGTCGTTTTTAGCTCCAAACATAAAAACAAATGAGTTATAAACAAAAAAAGCGACTCATTCAAGGCAGGTGAATTCTATGTGGTGTTCAAAATATAAGTACTTCCTGTATATCTAGTAGTAGTAGTAGTAGTTACTAGTAGATTCTAGATTAAATCTAGATCTACTACTTACTAGTTAGTAGCTAGTAATATAAATGTTTGTAAAAATGTTTTACATGTTTCGGAAATTTCCTCAGAGTTGAAGATAGTTATTTCCTAGTCCAAACCTCCCGCAGGACGATGGGGGACGGGAGCGGGCAGGGTTTGAACCCAAGACCATCGATAAATTGAAACGACAGTCCAGTGTGCAAACCGCTCGACCAGGCAGCCATCCAATAGTAGTACTTAGTAGTGTAATACTACACTGACTATATATAGATCTATATTATAATAATATAGGATAGTAAAATGTTGAACATGTTGAAGTTTAGGATTTAATAAGTTCCTTCACATTTGAAGATTATTTAAATATTAATCTTCTTCCTAGCCCAAACATCCCGCAGGATGATGCCTTTGATCATGACTTTTTTGATGAGAGACGGCAGCAAACATGTTATGAAACCTGGGTTACCAGTCTAACACTTATAGTAACAACATGACCAGGCAGCCATCAAATATAAAGGGATTAGAATAGTTTTCTAGAGCTTGGGCAATCTAGTCTAGGTCTAGATTTAAATGTAGTACTATTGAGACTCACCATCTAGATCCTATTAAACATTATATTTTATAAGCAAGGTTTTTATGACTAATTGTATGGGGAAAAAAGAATGTCAATTATTTCAAACATATATAGGAATATAGGGATAGCTGGTTACTAATATTAAACAATAGATCTATACAAATATTATATTTAAGTTTTGTGCACTCAAGGCCTTATTAACTCTTTCTCTCCTAACTGACGATACCAACGTTGATTCCACCGAAATGTGGTAAATAATTACGGAGAGAAAGAGTTAACTTCTGTCAGATTGTTTCAATTTTAGCAAGCCATTTAGAAATATGAATTACAAAAAATGAGACTACTTTGTTTTGCTAATCTTTTTTTTTCTTTTTTACCTAACTTATATGACCTCAAAATCATCTGCCCAATAGATCGCAAGGTCTAGAGGGGACACTTTACTATTTTTTTTTTATCAACTCACTCCAGCTCTCTGTCTGATCAGTATCCTTGATGCATTATATTTCTCCCACTTCCCATTCTTGGTTCACAAGTGTTGTCAATAACACATGAATCAATCAAAATTTTAACCAATTAGTTTGTTTTCTTTAACAATTAGGGGTAATTAATTTTCAAATAGATTGTCATAATGTAAATGGAAAGCCTTGCAATAATGAGAGATGGCAGTAATTGAACAGTGCTCTCCCTTCCAAAGCCACTCAATTTAAGCAAGGTTTTGAAAAAGTATTTTTATATTTAACCTGTTTAACAAAATTTAATCCATTTATTATCAGAAATTATTTAGTAAAGACTAGTACATGTTTTAATTTTATATTGATTATTTCTTTTTTTTTTTTTTCTTACAGAATCTAACAATGGCATCTCAAGACAGTAACAGTGAACCAGCATTTGAGAAGCTCTCTAATGAATTTCTTATCTGCCCATTGTGCTATGAACAATATAAAACTCCTAAAGTGCTGCCATGCCAACATACTTTTTGTTTGCCTTGCCTGAGGAGCTACGTAGCTGCAAGAGGCATTGATGGAACAGTGCCATGCCCCATGTGTAAAGAGTTGGTTTTGATACCAAACAACGATGTGGCCAACTTGAAAAATAACTTTATGATTGTCAGTCTGCTGCATTTTGTTGAGAGTTCTAAAGCTGCATCATCCCCTGCTCAGAAACTGCCTAGCTTGCCACAGCAAGGGAATACGTCTAGTCTGGATAAAGCTCAGATACCCTGCGGGGCATGCAGTGAAGCAGCAGGTCTGAACAGCTTTTGCCAGATTTGCTCTCTCTGGTTATGTTCAACATGTACTAAGGCACACAGTCGATTAGCTCAGACAAGTAACCACCAGCTGATGAGTGCAAACGATGTTGACAAACACTGTAAGTCCTTGGTGGACATGGGAGACAAAGCACTTTCAGAGTTACAGCTGGCCAATTTGGAAAGCCAAGAAATCCTGATTTCCCAAATTCAACAACTTCCTGAAAACCTGTCTCTTATGAAAGCCAAAATCCTGTCAGTGGCCGAGGAAGCTCATAAAATTATACAAGACAAAACCACTGAACTGACCCAACACCTGACCCAGTTTCAGCAGAACCAAGAGCAAGAGCTGTCCATGAAGCTGGACTTAACCGAAAACAGGAAGAAAGATCTTGATCAGATACAGACTCTTCTGAGTCAAGTGAAACTCTCCAGTGATGGTTACGACAATCAGGTGGCAATGAAAACTGTGGAGAATTTCTTAAACACAGCTTCTGTTGCTGATTTCTCTTTGTGTTCTGACGTCCCTCCAAGCCTGGCATTCACACCCTTCAACACGACTTTGCCGGAGTTAAAAAATTTGAACCTGGGACATTTGTCTGCAATACTAGATCCAAAAAACAGCACCACATTTTTAAATAATCGTCCTTTAACTGTTCACAAAATATCTTCTCTTATTGAGCGGGAGTACATCAGCGCTTTGGCCATCAGCAAATTTGCAGACAAATTTGTGGTTTCCAATAATAAAAGCATTGTGGTTTTTAAAAATGGATCCAAGCAACCAACCACATTTTTGTCTCCCCTGACGGAAAGACCTGTCTGCAAACCATGGGGTATAACTTACTGTGAAGAGCATCGTCTGGTTTTCATCACAGATGCAGGCAGACATGAGGGAGAAGGTGCTGTTGTAGCCTACAGCCATGATGGTGCATTCCAGTCAGTCATAGCTTCTGGACTGACACTCCCAAGGGGCATTACTGTGCACAAGAATTTTATTTTTGTGTGTGATCAAATTGATAAATGCATATATGTTTTCAATATTCGGGGCAAAATACACAAAATAATTAAGAAGACAGCAGATGGGCGATATTATTTTACAGGCCCTATGTTTATAGCTGTAGGAAATAATGGTTTGATAGCCGTCTCCGATGATTGCTATTCTGTGAAAATATTTGACAGAGAATGCAATCTATTGTTTACCTACTATTCTAGTTTGGCAGAGTCACAGTTTTGGGATGTTACAGTGATGCATTGTGGTTCTGTAATTGTTTGTGACTGGAAGCATGGTCTACACAAGATCTCATCTGATTTCAGGAACAATGGTCTTGTTTGCATTGAGAAAAACTCATTGAGGGAGCCATCAGCCTTGGCTGTATTAGAAAATGGAAATGCAATTTTTGTAGCAACATTTGAAGGTGAAATCTATACAGTAATTTAGCTTGGTAGCTAAGTGTTAAAGCAATGGGTTGTTTTTCCCAGTGCCATGACTCAAATCTTGGTAAATTAGGCTGTGATTTGTATATGATACTAGAGGCTTAGACTAACAGATCTAAGTTATTATTATTATAGCTTTTATATAGCGCTACTTTCATGCTTACAGCATGCTCAGAGCGCTTTGATCCAA
>JADKLZ010000003.1:54083330-54116321 GCA_021533235.1 Biomphalaria straminea
GTAGTCTCCCTGTCTTTTACGACAAAAATAACTTTTACGTACTTTCAGCTGTGTGCAAAATATTTTTCATTAAATCTACAGTAGATCTAGAGTCTAGATCTAAGTCACTAAATTCGCGGACTTTTAACTGCTGTGTGAGAATTATCTTCACTAAATCTACCGCAAATCTAGAGTCTAGATCTAAGTCACTAAATTCGCGGACTTTTAACTGATGTGTGAGAATTATCTTCACTAAATCTAAGGCAAATTTAGACTCGAGATCTAAGTCACTAAAATTCGCGGATTTTTTCGCGGATCTGTGACAATTATCTTCACTAAAACTACCGTAACTCAAAACTTTAGATCTAAGTCACAAAATTTCACGGACTTTTCACGGCTATGTGAGAATTATCTTCACCGAATCTACAGTAAATCCAGACTCTAGATATAATTTAAGTCACTAAAATTTGCGATCTTTTCAAGGCTTATCTTCACTACATTCTATTTTAGTGATTAGCGTAAATCTAGTATCTAGTCCTAGTGTATTTCTAGAAGAATCCAGACATTAGATCAGATGTATCGAGATCATTAAATTGACTAAAATTCACGAATCGAAGTTTTCAAGTTAGGTGCGAATTATTTTCACTAGATTTGATCTAGATCGAAAATCTAAATACTATTTCTAGCTAGAGTCTAGATGATTCACGCAAAGAAACTCTGTTACAAGATTTTAGGTGAGGGATGGCCCTTCAGAAAAATAATGCCAGGTGAAATGCTTGCTTGAGCCAAGGCCATTTTCTATCACGAGGTCACGCTTCACAAGTGGGTGAAAGGCGGTGTAGACGCGTCACTGGTCAGCTTATTGACACAGCCAATATCTATAAATAGATTAGACCTATCTATCGTCAAGGAGCAGTAAACACATTCTGCGCAAACTCAGTAACGCTCATTTCGAAACTATTTCCGCCGCGACGGCCCATCCGCGGCAACGGTGCCGAATTTTTTTTCCCGATCGACGAAATTCCAGAACATTCAAGGAGATATCTTAAAATTCAAGGAGGTATCTTAAAATTCAAGGAGATTTCAAGGACTTTTTGAGTTTTTTTTAAATTCAAGGAGATTCAAGGACATCCTTGAATTTAAGGAGGCCGCGGACACCCTGTGAATGATTATCATTAAGGATTGCTTGAAAACAAGCTAGTAGCAAATATAAAAAAAAATGTCCCTTTCAAGACCTAGAGGTCATAAGTTCACCTGTTTCTAAACCAAACACTAAATGAATGTGTTATATTACTAGTACAATGACTTTTTGTTTTTACAACCAACAAACCATAGGCCGAGGTGTTTGTAACTACAAGCGATGTTAGTTCAAATACATCAAACATTAGTTCACCCTAGCCCATTAAATACATTACCTTATCAACATCAGCATGTGTGGCATCAGAATGAATCTTAGCACGAAACTGTTGAATTTCAGTCCTGAGTCTTTGGATTTCATGTTCAGCTGAATCTAGCGCCATCTGTAGCCCAAGTCTCTCACTGGCCCATACAGTTCTGTCATAGACTGCACCCCCATCTTCACTGGCAGTGTCTGACAAATACTGTGGTAGCTGCATCTTCAATTATAATAGCACATTTTAATACCAAGGGGAAAAAAGAATTGTAAAAGAAACTAAATAGATTTTTAAAAATTTAAAGGTACAAACAATTTACAGTTAAGATTTGGTTACACAATTGATTTATCCTGTATTCACCCTAGAATGTTAATTTCTCCTTGAAGTTAAAAAAAAAAATCCAGATCTTCAGATTTAAACAAAGTTCCATATATGTAAATCAATTGAAAGAAATTGAAACCATTAGATATGGCCCTTGCTCACTGAGCTGTTAACAACATCAAGAACAAAAATAAAGTTTTTATGTTTATGCATACAAATTGACAAGAGGGGTGGTTTCAGTGAACTTTAAAACAACCCCAACCTGTTTATGTCTGGTGTCTTGCATCTTGGTCTTAATGTCTTGTAGAGAACTGACCAATTCTTTCTTCTCAGTCTTCAGCTGCCTAACATGGTCTGCCAGCTGTTGATTGTGTTCTAGTAATCTGTTCACTTGTTCTGTGCTGGATCCATTCTAGAGATACAAGCAGTTGACAATGACAACTGGTTACTAAGCTCATCTTCACTAACAATATTTTCTTTGACAAAATAAAGTTGGTCGACATTTAATAAATAGGCTTATGTTTCAAGGTTTAAGAAATAACATGTTCATTGTAGTTACAATTCATGTACACTCCTAAGTAAAAGGAGATAGTTGGAAATAAGTCAACTTATATTAAAACAGTGACTTTGCTACTTGCTTATATCAACATCTCACCTAGAGACTAGATTACTCTAGCTTTTATGTTAAGATAATTATAAAGTTTGCAGCAAATCTGCTGTAAAGTGGCTTTAGCCCCTAATAAAAGACGAAAAAAAAAATTGTGTTGCAAACTTAAATATTGTGATGAAATATGAAGGCTCATAGATGGTAAAACAAAATTAGGTAGTTCATCCTCAGAACAGAATGTAGAATGGGAAGTAAATCTTAACATAAAACTCTAAGAACATGATTCAAATTTTCCCTAGATAAAATTAAATCCGCAATAGTTTACTTTTGTGTCCTTCACAAATCTATGCACTTCTACTTCAGTAAAAAAAAAAATCCCCAAACAAACATGTAATGGTTAAAGAAAGTTTTGACTAGCAACTAACCTCTGAAATAGTTGTCCCCCTTTCTTTGATTTCCCCTTCCAACTGCTTGAGCTGTGACACAACAGAGACTAAAGTGTTCTGGTTCTGGACAAACATTCCTTTGTGCTGGTGGGAAGTCAAAGTCATATTGTCTAGCTGCTGGGCAACAGACTGAAGCTTAGAACAGCACTCACCTAGTCTTTCTTCCAGGTTATCATTGGCCAGGGGCTACAAGAATTAAAAAAAAATTAAATGTTTCAGAAAATGACTCTTACAGGGTGATTTTTGTGCTTTTATATGCTTTCTAGCATTAAACAATTCATTCTAAAATTACAAAAAAAAATTTAAAAAACAATTAAGCACCTAAGAAGAGGGACAAGATAATGACAGTTTTTGAAACAAGTTTATTGAGTGTGCTTATCAGTGAAGCACATTTGGAAGTGACATTTTCAGTATTTCAAACTGCTAATTAATTATGTTCATGTCCCATGGGTCATGTCCTGCAAAAGTATGCATTATGCATACCACAAGTTGCAATGACATGAAGGCCAAAAAGAGGAAAGTTCAAACATATGACTTAACGCAACACTTTCATGGAGGATCTCAGAACAGTGGACACCAGGTGGGAAGAGGCTTCTGACATTGCCAGTGACAGATCTTTATGGAGACAGCTTGCTGCCTCAATACACTGAACAGTGCAGGAGGATCTAAGTCTAATTAATAGAATATTGATCAAGAGGAAAATAAACTAATGAAAGCTTACACTAAAGATAGCACCATTGGACTGAGTGACAGTACGCAGCTGTGTGTGATGATGAGTATCTCTTGTCCTCCTCGCTTGTTCTAGCTCTGTCTCAAGTTCTTCCATTTTACTTTGGATCCTTTCAAGCTCATGTTCTAGATTGTTCTAGAATATAAGAAATGCTTGATTGAATGCAAAATAAGGTCAAGCTCAAGCCTTGCTCAAATAATTAATGAAAGAAAAACCAATTTGGTTATATTTTATCTAGGCTAAACTTTGTCAAATGTGAAGTCATGGGTAAGTACTATACATAATAGCTGGGTATACCAAACTAGGAGAAAAAAAAACATAGGAGAAAAAAAACAAGTATGTAATGCTATTCAAAGTTTAGCCCTCCCTTAAAAAAAAACCAACAAAGTAGCAAATAAGCAAAAGATGAGCCACGAAGTAGCCAGATATTACTATGTCAAACTAACAAACTCAAAAGTCAATTAAAAGGTAGAAAAGACACAAACATCTAAGCTGAGCACCTACCACTTTGACCCGAAGTCTTTCCCTGTCAGTCTCAACTAGTTTCAACTGGCTAGTTCTGTCTTCATTGTCAGAAGACTTCAAGCCATTAACTCCGTCTGTTTGGTCAGAAGAGATCTCAAGCTGTTGATATTGAGACTGAAAAAGAGAAATATGATCTTAAAATCTTCAAAACTATTCTGTCATATACAGACCTATTCTTAAAAATAAATTTGTTACCAGGAAAAAAAACAATTAATGTTACTCAGTGATTAGCACATCATTTAGTTAATGAATCAGTTTTGGAATGTGACATTGATTAATGAGGCTAGTTACAGCTATCAAGACAAACATCAACACAATTACATACTAGGCTTTAGGGAAGCAATGGAGAGATGAAACAAATCTATTGGGGACAAAACCCACATTACAAGATTTATCCATTACACCAAGGTGAGAAAACATTCCTTACTTTCATAGTTGCTATCTCTTTCTTTAAATCCAATGACTGAGTTCTCTCTTTTTCTAGAACAATTCTGTGATGCTCTCTCTCAGAGGACAGAATTTCTTTCAAGTTCAAAACCATTTGTGAATTTGACTCCCTGTTCAGATTTAACAAATAAATTATGTAAAAATGGTTCAATTATATACATATGATCAGTATGACTATTAAAATGTAAGGCCAATCAAGTTACCTTTCCATTTGCTCATTATGTAATTTCTCCTGATGTACTTCTAACTCTTTCTGTAAGCTGGACAACCTTTTCTGCAGAGATGTATTTTCGTTGGTCACCTCACTCAGCTCTCTCCTGGCTTCATCTTCTGCTTGTGAAAACTGATAGCACCTTTGTCTTTCTTTGAGAAGTTCTTCCTGCAGCTTCTAGAAATTTGGCATTGCAAATTGAAAAGTAAATATTTACATTTGTGACACACACATGGATGTTGACTACTGGTAAAACGTATTCAAGGACTGCAATCTACAGAGTGAGATTGACAAAGAAAACAAGGGACAGTGAAAAGGTTATTACCTTTTCTCTGCAAGAAATGTGAGCCAAACAAAATTAATGGATGATTCCTCAATCACCAAAGCATAAGTCTGCTTTACTTGCTTTGTATGTGGACAGGAATGTCTCTCAGGAATAGAGCTAGAAAGTCACATGAAAAGTGCTCTCCAAGAAGAAGCAAAGTTTCTAATGAGGTTGATGATGAATGTCACATTAAACAAAAATGATAAGTTCTAGAGAAAACACTGGAACTCTGGTAAGGAAAAGGAAAACTTGAACTTTGACTAAACACAATGCATGACACAACAACTTCTCAACATGATTGAAACAAACAAATATTCTTTGAAAGAGTTGGTGAGTTTGAATATGAAATCAAAATTATTTCTAAACACCTTCAAAAATTTTCCAATAATATATTACTGTAATATTTTTGTCAATTTTTTTATCATAAATCTCAAACCCTAACATTTCAAAACATGATTTCTTTAATAACGAATAATGAAACTCATCTCCAGTAAGTCTCTAAGGATAACTTAAACAGTTAACTATGGGCAAGCTTTAAAAAAACAAAAATATTTATTTTGTTTTTAAAACCCAAAAAATTAGCAAATTTTAGCAATTAATTGCGGCACCTGTATATAATTATCTTCAGACTGGCTCTTTTTCTGTCGCTCTATGTCAGACTCTGACATTTCCTCACGCAATAATTCCAAAGTTTTCTTGGTGGCCTCTAGCAGTTCAGATAATCTCACACTCTTTGCTTTCTCTTCTTCCAAAGCATCTCTGTAGATAATAGTCACACTACATTACCACAGTACAAGATGCAAATGTTTTAGTTTTAAAACTGAATATTAAACTGATAAAATATTATTGATTCCAAACAGCAAAAGGAAATAGCCACAGATTCAATATCAGTAGACAAAGAATTATTAGAATGAAAACAGTATAACAACTATTGTTAATGTTGTGTGTTGTATAATGAAATCCACTGGACAGTTTTGTGCTAGACTATTTAATATAATTTTTTAACCAAATGTATCTGATAAAAAAATCTATAGGCAAACACCAACACAACTCATAAGAATAAAAAATAATGCCACCACAATAACACCAAGCAATGAATACAAAGAATGATAACCAACAACTATTCTTAAAAATTTTTTAGCTATTCAAAAACTTTGACATTTTTTTTATTAATTGAGTCAAACATTAACTGTAAACATGTTAGGGAATGAATAATAGTAATACTTTACACAAAAAAAAAGGTGGGGGTGGGGGAGAAGGAATGTGAAGAAAGAACATACCAAAATAACATTTACAAATTTGAAAAAAATTAAGAGATGGTAATGAAGGAAAAATCAGGCAGGGAATATAAAAGCTTTATATTAAATCTGGCATGAAATGGACTCAACCAGGACTTTGTTTTAGCCTTGTGCATTAAGGGAAACATGTTAGAAATATAAGACTTATCCCTTAATACTCTCTACACAAAAAATATTTCAACAGTGTGTTCATATTGTACAATACAAATTAAATTCATACAATTTTAAATAATTTATAATGTTATCATTTGTATTCTTTTCAGTATCTACATTTACTCCAAACCAATTCAATCAAACTACATATAGAGAGAGGATTTTTCTTACAGTATCAATGTTAGTGCGATAGTTTAGGGCTCTCAATCTAAGCACTCAATCAGAACATATCTACTGTTACTGAAATTATTACTAGTAAATGGTATCATCAGCCCTCCACCTATGTATGCAGATAAGATTTACACTTAACAGGAATTCAAAGCATGCCATGCTGAAAGTGACTGCTAACTTTTGACTATATTCTGTTATCTTATATTTAATGTTAAAATGTGCTAGGATTTAACAAAATGAATGTCCACAAAAAACATGAA
The DNA here is from genome assembly GCA_021533235.1 of Biomphalaria straminea. NCBI lineage: Eukaryota > Metazoa > Mollusca > Gastropoda > Planorbidae > Biomphalaria > Biomphalaria straminea. Next base: position 54,090,198 of record JADKLZ010000003.1, read on the forward strand.
AGTCCAAGTAAATATTATAATTGGTCTATAGTGTCAAAAGAATGTTTACTCTTAGAGTACTAAACATTAGAACAATCAGTTCTTAACAGAATATTTGTTTCAATGAATTTAAGTTAGTATTTAAATGTCTTTAGTTCAAATAGAAAAAGATGGTTTAAGTAACTAATGTCAACAGGACTCAAGATGCTGCTGAAAGCTCAAAGTTCACAATGGGAAGTACAAACTTACAAGGTCTCACTCCATCCCATCCTGTGAGAATGAAGTCAAGTAATAAATGGGGCAAACAGATTAACCAAGGCAAAGTTATGAAGTTGTGATGTTATGTTTGATTCTGCCCAATGAAAGTGTGCAATGCTCCATCTCAGGAATGAAATGAAGGTAGTTTTAAATGTTCAACTAAATGCAAGAAGCCAATGTAAGAATTAATTTAGGAAGAAAGACAAAGTGCTAAATAGGCAGAACAATTTACAATGATTCCATCCAACTAACCAAACATTCTCATTTCTTCTTCACTCTTTGACAGTAGAGATGGTTTATTTTCCATCATCATCCAACTCCCCTTAGGTCAGGGTTTAAAATGCCTTGGATAAAATCAATATAGTTGCGCATAATGTCTACATGTTTCCATAAAAATCAAGAGCTATTGGCTTCCCCAGCCTGTGAAATCAGAATCCTGAAAGCCTGGGTCAGGCACAAAGAAGATAATACATGATTTCCCATTCCTTACTGCAGCACTATGAGTTGAAGTTTGGACTGAACCAGTCAAAATAGCAGCCACCAGGACTATGACCTGTCATGCACTGAGCTAGATATTAAGGCTTGAAATGACAGTGTTTGAGCAATGTTTCAATTGCTTTGACGCAAGGCATGAACTGTAGATAATTTTAAATTTTCAAATATATGCAAGAAGCCAGTGTATGAATTAACTAAATTTCCTACAGAAAGACATGAAGACACCTTGGAAGCTTATTATGATTTATTTTTTCAAGTTTTAAAATATCCTTATTTCTTTTTCACAAGAGATGTTTATTTTTTTAAAATAGAAACTGAACTGATGCCTTAAAATAAAATTAAAGGGACAATGGCATACAACTTACGTAATAGATGAAAACCTATGTTGTTCCCTTTGGAGACTGTCCCTTGCTTTGGATAACTGAATCTGAGCAGAAGACAGTTCAGATTGTAATTCCAGTAGGTGAGACTTGTCATGAGTGCTCTGTAGGGTCAATTCAGACAAGCGCTGACGCTCAGATTTAAGAGATTTCTTGAGATCATCTTGGATGACTACTTCTTGCTGTATCTTACATTCAAGCATTTGAACTGGAAAATAAAAATTAAAAACATTAAAACATCTGATAATTTTTTTTTCTTAAAGCAATAAGTTAGTCAAATCTCTTTGTGTCCTATCAACAAAGTTTTGACACTTTGATGGCACACATTACCTTGCCTCTGTAGCTTCCATTCAAGTTTGGATTTGTTTTCTTCTAAATGAGAAACTTGATGACCTAGTTCATCCTTGACATTCTGGAGTTGAAGTTTTGTTTCAAGAAGTTCACGTTTCAGGTTGTCCAGCTCGGACACAAGTGACCTCCGGTCAGCCTGAATCATAATCTCCATGCTGCTGTCCTGTACATCAGCCTTGAAATAGACATGGAACATTTATTCAAAAATTATCAATCATGATTGTTACAAACACAAAACCAATGTTTCTGAACGACTTGTTCTATGTCACTCATAATGAAAATTGTAAATAACAAAAAAACTCTAACCAGATGTTGTAAACGAGTCTCCAGTTTTGTTAAAATGTCCATATCAGAATGTGATGCATTGGCTTCATATACTTCTGCAGTTAACAGATCTTTTTCCTTCATGTAGACATCACTTAGAGCCAAAAGGACTTCAGCTCTCCAGTCTTGAGAAGCTTCTGTTGCCTAGTAAAATGTACATTGTGTATACTTAGCAGCTTTTTCCATTGAGTTAGCTGTAACTTTTGAATATATATATATGTAAACTACAGTATGCTGAACAAAACTAGCTGTGCATTTTACATCACAATTCAACATTATTCAAAAAATAAAATTGAAGTCTGTAAGTCATGCAATGATGGATTGATAAAAAATATAAATCTGTAAATTTAAGTTTTAAATCTTTTAAACATTTTTTCAGGTTCTATTTGAAAAGCAGTCCCAGCCACTAAAGTATCACTAGTGAATGTTACCTGTGAATCGACCAAGGCTTCCACACTTCTAAACAGTTTTCTCATTGCTTCAACTGTCTCCTCAAATTCCTGAAGGTTTTGTATTCTAACAGAATCAGCTTGAGCTGTTTGGCTGAGCCTGAGAGGTGACAAGTACTGCTGAAGATAGCGCAGGTCAGAGACACTCAAGAAATGTTCCCCTAGCTCATTCAGCTGCATTAGTAAAACCTACAACAAAGAAAAGAGCATCATTAAATTGTTACAAGTTGAGTTCACTTGATGTGTTTACAATCATACTACAAGATTGAGTTGGGCTTGATACATAGCTGCCTTTTGGAATGAGACTCTGGTGAAAAATACGGCTTTTTAAAGTCTGGGACAATCTACTAGTACTATGAGAAAGTGAGTGAGTGGACTTTTGCCATGATTTGACCATGTAACATCATAAACTTTCCATACAAGATTAACTCTAGGGTGTCTTGGTGGGAAATCATTTTCTATTTGTTTTGTTGTATACAACTACCTGTAATCTTTCTGGCATTGTGTCGTCTGCTGTCCATGTTACACTTTCAGTCGTTGGTTTCCTGTCAGTTTCCTTGTCTTCATCATCTAAGTGGTATCAAAGGGATACAATTGTTAAAAATATACATATTTAAAAAAAAAGCTCCTAAAGAAGAAATTATGTAAATGTGTTTACAAAATGAAAACTCAACCAACCAGATTTGTCTTCCTTGACTTCCATTTGCTCTTCATACTCCAACATTAACTCATGAAGCTCTTGTTTGTGGAGTTCTTCTAATCGTTGCTTTTGTTCTTCAAGGGATCTCTTCAAAATTTCATCCTTTGAAAACAAACACTTTATTACTGTTCATTTAGATGTTCATTTAACATAAATAGTTTAGCCATGAGTAAAAACCTCAACATTATTTAAATTGGTACTAAATATGAAATTGATTTTGATCATTTTAGACTTGCCTGTTCAATCTGTATAGTTGTTTTAAACAATGTAAACTCATCCTCTTTAGATTTCAACATTTCTCTGAGTTTATCCACTTCCACTTTCAGTTTGACCTTTTGCGCAACAGCATCTTCACTGTCTTCATCAACATCATCACTCATCATTCGAGTCCCTTGCATCTCCTCAAGAGCTGCAAAATGTACAAATAGAAACAGTTATGGATGCTAATAGGCAAATTTTTTTATCTACTATGTGATGTGAACAAAAGCCTGGCCTACCTGCATGTGCCTTGCGTAGTTGTAACTTTAAATGTGAGATAGACTGTTTGGTTTCTGGAGACAAGGACTGCTTGCTGGAGTCTGTGCGAGACTTGCTGGAGTCTGTGTGAGTCTTGACAGACTTGACAAGGTAAATTTCTTCTTGAAGTTGAGTGATTTGATGATCTCTCTCGGCTAACTCTTCAGTGTGATGAGTTCGCAGGTTTTCTATTTCTGCTCTCAGTGAAGTTATCATCTCTTCTTTTTCACTGATTTCTTGTCTAATTGTTTCAATCTCAGACCGAAGGTTCACAATAATGGTTTCCTTTTCCTAGAAAAAAAATTAATTCAAATTTAAATCTTTTAAAAGCGTTAAATAGCTTCTCAACTCTATGCCTTCCCTCATGTAACCACACCCCCTCAAAACAAAAAAAAAGGAAAAGCTGAAACTTACAAAAAGAATTTTTTTTGTTATGTACATGTTTAGTTTAAAATCACTAAGATATTTATTGTGAATACATAGTTAACAAACTTGAAATTTGAAGAAAAAAAAAGATATTTTGGAAAGATAGTTTTTATAACAAAATGAGTTTAGATTTTATATAAATAGCTATCACACTTTGAATATAATTAACTATGATTACCTTAACAACAACGTCTGATACACATTCATCTTTTATTTTCAGCCATCTTTCTAAGTTCTGTCTGAGGTTCTCTAGCTCATAATTCTTCTGGTGTAGTTCCCTCTGCTGTTGTCTGGTCACCCTGGCTGCCTCTGTCATGTTTAGTCTCAGGTAGATGCTCTCTCTACTGCCCTGTGCCAGTCCTGCTGGCTCAGAGTCCCACCTGGTCATGCCCACCGCACCTTGGCCCTCTTCATCCAGCGACGAGGACAGGGAAGAGAAGACAGCAGAACGAGATATTCTCGCTTCTTGCCTTGGCTGGCTTTCAGTGGCTGCCTTGAGATCTGCCAACTCTCTTTGCAGCTTAAAGATAACCTTCTGGTGTTCAGTAATTTGAAGCTGTGATGTTTCTTCTTGTTCTTGAAGAAGCCCTTGTAGTTCTTTCACTTGCAGTTCCAGCTGCTGTACATTGGTAGCTCCCTGGTGGAGTGATTGAATTTCTGCCTGCAGTGTCTCAATCTCTTTGTCCCTCTCACTTAGATCCTGGCTACTCTGCAACAGTTTGTCCTCTATCTCTCTAATGGACAGTGCTGCCCTCTGGTAAGACACATCCTCTAGAGCAGAGTTGTTCTCATCCATAAGACCATTGGAATGCACAGTAGTAACTAAAGGATTTTCTTCTGCTATTGTTACTTCTTCAATGACAATTCTGTTTTCCAGTCGGTCTATCACTTCATCTTTGTCTTTTAACTCCTTTCTCATTTCTTCTTTTAGAGATTCTAGTTCTCCTTCAAGATCAAGTATGCGTGACTGACGCAGACGAAGTTGACTTTCCAGCTCTTCAATCATATTTTCTTTGTCTTCTAGATTCTTCTGGAAGGTGTTTAACTCCTCTTGTGATGACAACAGTTTTTCTCTGTCTGCTTGCATGTCTAGGAGCGCTGTCTGTTTAATCTTGAGTTCTTCTTGTGTCTCTGTTAACTGCTGTTTTAATTTTGTTAACTCATCATTTTTATTCTCAGCCTGTCAAAATTAAAATAAATAAATAAAAAACTTTTGATCAAACAATTAAAAAAATGTATAAACTAAAAAAAATTCATTTTTGTAAAAAATAATTACACTGCGTGCAATCATGGAATTACAGTGTATTTGACAATAATTATAAATAACACTAAAAATAAAAAGTACAAGATTAATAAATTGTTAATTAGCCAGTCAGCTTTGTTTAGAATAAGAAAAAAATTTCAATCACAATTTCAAATAGAGAAAACTACCCACAGAAAATAACAAATTAATATATTTAAAAACAAAAAATCTAACTAGAAACTAATTTTCTTAAATCTTAATTTCAATAAACTAGAAAAACATTTTCATTAAAATTTAAAAAAATTGAACTAAAAGAAATGTCAATATGCTTATAAGAAATTATTCCCATACTCAAATCAACAATCAATCATGCTACTAAAGCAATGAATTCAGTTTTAACGTTATTTAATAACCAGTAGCATCATCAAACACATTTGGACAGTACAAAGCAAAATGGCAATATAAATGGGATTTATAGTAACTCATTTCTTCATTCCATCAACCCCCTTTTTTTGTCAAATTCAATTCATTACTTTTTTTTAACAAAATAATGGAAAAAAAAAGTACAAGCTAAAATATATTTTCTGTATCATCTATGATAATACAAGAGCATACAATGTACGGAAGGAATACTATTATAAAGAAAAGAACAAAGAAGAAATGTAGTTTCTATTACGGGGTTGCTAATTACTTAAACTTAAGTTTCTGGAGACAATAGGACATTATACTATAGATTTCAGGGATGCAATGGAAAGCAGTGCAAACATAATTGGAAGGCACACAAGAGCACTTGGATCACCTCGTCACATGCTCAGAGAAGGGTGAGGAGTGGAAGAGCTGGTGCAAGCAATTAGAGCTCAATTACACAACATGCTATGTCTTATTGGCCTAATATGTACAGAGAGGAAGAAATATATATATAGGTCAGACAATTATGTTACATGCTTTCATTTTAATAGGAGCACAATAACTAACTAAAAACTGAGTTTACATTTTTCTAAGTAAAACTTGTCATTTATCATTTACTTATTTCAATTTATTTACAAGCATGCTGTTAAGTAAGGTTATGTTTTCACTGTTATTTTAAAAAAACAGAAAAGAAAACTTGTTAAAAAAATTAAACAAAAATTTAAAAAAAATCTTCTAAGAATTGTAAAGTCTGTAGTTTTAACTGAAAAGCACAAAATCCAAAAAATCAAGACAAAACAGAAATATGAAGAGATTCAATGGTCAATGAGAGAGCAAGCCAGGAGCAGAGAACTCTACCATTTCTTCCAGTTTGTCCTGCAGCTCACAGATGAGTTCCTCCTTTTCCTCTATGACATTGTGCTTCTCCCTGACCTCCTTCTGCAGTGCTGTCACAGCTCTCTCTAGATGGAGCTAAGACAAAACATTCAGCTTCAACTAAGTACCTAGGTGGCAATGACTGACAAGCCCCAAACAAATGACAATCACATAAATAAAACTAATGTGTACTCTACTTTAAAAGGACTTCCGTACAAAACATGCTTTTGGATAGAATAACTCATTTCTTCATACCATGATACCAAGTTTTTTTCACTAGATGAATAGTATTTATAAAGACAGATGAAGCTAAGAGTTGAATATCAAAGCCTACTTACAGGCAGTACACAAATTATTTTCAGATGAACACGATATACAACATGTGTTGTTTGAAGCCTTTCAATAGTTTCTTTGACAGATTTCACAAGGACTAGAGTCTGGGACTGAACTGTTAAACTTTTAAGACAGACAAGGATTAAAACAGCGGTGCCCAAAATATTTTCCACCCTGAGGTCATAAAAAGTTTCAGCATTTGTGCCACGGGCTGCATCATCACAACCGATCTTCAAGTTCAATGGAACCTATCCTTTATATCTTAAGCATTATGGAAGATGTTTAAAGAGGCCAGTTAACACTGTGTCAAAGTAGGATACAGTGTGAGGGCTATATTTTGGGAATCACTAGATTAAACCATTGTTAATCTAAATTAGTCAACCACTCCCTTGTTGATGTGGACCACAAAGTTATGCTAGTGATTAGACTCACCAGTGTCTCCAGAGTCTCTGCCTGACCCTTACTGTCAGTCAGCTCCTGAGTCAGTGCTTCCACTTCTTTTTCTTTGTCCTCCAGCATGGACTGAACTGTGTCAAAGTCTTTCTGAAGCTCATGCTGGTAACATAACAAAGTCTAGACATTAGAGGACATCAAATGGAATCAGTCTTCAATTACCTAAATTAACTGAGAACTTTTGAGGTTTCAAGGTAAGATAATGTTGTGACACGGGTACTATGGGTGGTCAACCGTGACACACGGTCAAGTGTTGGGTACCGGGAGTTAGGGGACTTGCGGAAGTCGAGTGTGTTGTAAACAAGAGAGTGGAAGTGATCTAGAGAGTTAGTGATCTGTATATAATATTCATCTTGTAGATATGTTTGTTGTATGTTCCTCAATAAATGCAAATTATAATTAAAGGGACTCGTTTCTTCACAGATAATTTACCTGAAAGTTGGTCAGACTGGCTATTTCTTGCTGGTAGTTTTCTATCTGAATCTGAAACTGATCCAGCTTGCCATCTTTCTCTGCTATTTCAGAATGGAGTTTGTCTCTTTCCTCCACAACCTAAACAAAAAAGGTGAAAATAAAAGTATTGATCTCAATAAAGCATGACCAAAAAGCAATGCAATTATTTCATATCTTTTAAAAGAAACAAATTGTTAGCCAAAATGTCCAATGTATTTACATCAGATAACTGCTTCTCCCATTTCTGTATCTCCTGTTCCAGAATCTCTATAGTTTCAATGTGTTCCTGGATTGTTTGTTTCATCTCCTCACTGTTCAATGTCAAACTGTAGAGTTCAGAATCTTTGTGTTCAACATCTTCCTCCAAGTGTGCCAACTGCAGCAACAGAAATTAGTTGATAGTATGACTATCTTAGGTGCTAAATTTTGTTTCTTAGGAAATTTCTTGAAAAAACAATATTTTCAACATTTAAAAAAAAATAAAATCAGTAAATATTTGCCACTATTATACATGCGATGATGATTAGTACTTGCCTTCTAAATTGTTTGAAATTCAATGTCTATACTTTGGGGCGGGGGATGAGTTTGGGGTTTTAGGCACATCAGCACAATTTAGGGCACGACACAACTGAATACATTATGTAAAACACTACAAAGAAATGAAACTAACTTTATCCTTGTCAGATTGCAGTTCAGAGAGAGTCTGTTTTAGGTTTTCTAACTCCTGATTCTTCGTGTCCAGCTCCTGAGTAGCCTGCACCAGTTTCTCGTTCAATGTACAAAGCTCGGCCTCTTTGTTCAGTATCGTCTCTTCAAACTCTTGATGCATACTTGCCTGAACAAAACAAGCAAGAATCATTGTTTGTTCACTAAGTATCATTTACAAGGGCATGTGTCTTCATAATTCTTTGTAACGTGGTAACTTATGCATGAAAAACTTAAAAACAATACTTGTACAAAAAGAAACAAATAAATGTTATTATGATAATATATATAAATATTTTTTTAAGCTAGCTAAATTAGATCAAAGTAGCATATTAAATTAATTAATAAAATTAATTATTCTTTTTTTATTTCAAGAAATTAGTACATGGATGGTAAAAACAGATTTAAAACAAGATATGTTTTTGTGTTCAAAATATATTAACAGCTGTTTACCAGTTTAAAACATTTAAAATTACATTAAAACAAAGATTTAATTGGGTTAATACTTAAATAGGAACATAACTAAATCTATTATTTTAGTGCTTTATTAGGCATGCAGTCATATTATTTTTGTATTGTAGAGAATGAATAGTATATGTTAAATGATAAAATTTTGTATTACAATCTACTATTTTAAGAATGAAAAAGTTCAACCATTGAAAACTTTTGGTCTATTTTAATTAAAATCAAATTTACAATAAACACCTGTCATGCAGAAAAAAAAATTTATAAAATCTTTAAATCCAGGTAAGGAGAATGCCAAGCAAAATCTGGCCATGAAGTAGAAAGGAGAAAAGTTGCAGGGTATTTCTTGAGTGGAATTTGGTTAGGCTAAGGTGTTAAAACTTAAAAGTGTGCAGTGAACTTTTCAAGTAAATTCTTTTATAACTCAATTTCATCATAATAACTTGTGTAATATTTAAACACCTTGTATTTTAGAAATAATACAAAATTCTAAGTTTTTTTTTTTTCTAACTCCTAAATAATATAAAAATATTAAAGTATATAGTGAACTGAGGATACTAAAGAAAGGGATAGATTATACATATATTGTTTTTATTTCTAAATATAGTAACTTAGAATGAAAGAGAGTGATGAGATTACACAGTTTAAATACAAACACCAATGGTACCATCATCCTAAGTAACAAAAATGTAATAATAACAAGTACCAATGAGCCTATTATGAATTTTATCCCAGATATCATTAGATACATTTGTGCTTTACATAAAAAAAAATATCATTGTAAAATTTTTGCTGTTTTTATATCAACCAACCAAGAGATAAACTTTATTGTCAATCCCTTACAAAAAAAAGTGTTAATGTGTTTTGAGGAAAGAAGAAATTTAATAATTTGTGCTCTTAATACTTCAGCTCCAGAATTTTAAAGAGCTCTGCAATTTATTTATAGGAAAGGTTATAATATTAATATAAAAGAGATTTAAAATAAATGTGTTCTGAATGAATTAACTAATGGTTAGTTATGTAGTGATTAATAGATGTAGGGATTAAAATGAGGTTTTTAAATGAGAAGCCTCAAAATAAATGTAGGTGATATGACAACTAACCCATTCATTTTCTGTCACAGTTTTACAAGTCTGGACAAAAAACAAGTAACATAGTGAAGAAAATTCTACAAATGTAAGCATTTAATTTTAAGCTACATCTAAACATCAATAGCTTAGTCAAGACTTCCAACAAAATATAGCACTACATTCATATACTTAAGGGAAAAGCAAAATGGCATAAAAAAAAAGGAACTTACTCTACCAGTCATAGAAATATTAAGTAAATTATTGGCCTCTTCATTCATTGGCAGGGACATGTCTAAAAATGGTTCCCCACGCCTGATGCTTGCAATATTATCTTGAAGATCATTTATTTCTTCGTCTTTCTCTTTCAGTCTAGCTTGAAGATCACACATTTTCTCCTGGAATTGAAACAGAACTAAGGTTATCCAGGATTAATTTACTGGTCTACAATTCATGTGATGAGTTATTAGCAATATTACCTTTTGAAGCAAAACTTCTTCCTGGCTAAGTGAGAGCTGTTTCTCCAGTGTTGCCAGCTTGTCTTTCAACTCTTGTATTTCTGTATTCTTCTCTTCCAACAGTTCTGGGGGCAGGCTGGACAGTGAATTGATGCTGGATAAGTGGGACACTTGGTTCTGTAACTCTTCAAGTTGACTCTAGTAGGAGGCAAAACAAATGCTTTACTCTTGGCATACATATTAAGAGGTCATGGTAAGACACTTGGGTTCCAATTTAGATGAAGCCTGGTTTTTGAATCTTGGAATTCTAATGAAGCCTTGAGTCAATACAAGTCTAAAGGCATTTGGGATTGTGCTGACCCATTACACCCACATTAACCCTCACCATAGAAAAAGTTGACATTTACATAATAATATTGATTTGTGGGAGAGAACTAGACAAAAGCCCATAGCCCAAGACATCACAAAACGAAAATGGAGCTGGATAGGACACACCCTGCGAAAACCAGCTACCAATGTTGCAAGACAGGCTCTTAAGAGACTGGAACCCACAAGGAAAGAGGAAAGTGGGCAGACACAATCTTCCTGGAAGAGGTCAGTCATCAGTGAAGCTGAAGGTACTTGAATGACATGCGAGCAGATGAAGAAAGCTGCTCAGAACAGAGTTCAGTGGAGAGGTGTGGTTGCGGCCCTATGCTCCCCTGGGAGTACACAGGATTAAGTTAAGTAAGTCAAGTTAAAAAAATTCTTGATTTTTAAGATTGCTTAAGTGTATTCAAGGTAATTTTTCGTCTAATGTTAAAATATTACGTTTGATTTGCACCATGATCAATGTGTGCTAGTCTATTGTAAGCTTTAGGTACAGTCAAGATTCAGGTCATGTTGTGCCCATTTATGCTACTTTTATTTGGTGCATGTTCATTCCAAGAAAAACAACACAAGATACAGAAATTTTACAAAGAGAATTAGATGAATTGCAAAAATGGGAATCAAATTGGAGCATGTCTTTCCACCCAGAGAAATGTCAGTTATTAAGAGTAACAAAAAAACTAAAACAAATTAATTCCACTTATTTTATTCATGGTAAACCAGTAACACAGACTAAAAACGCAAAATACCTAGGTGTTATAATAAATGAAAAACTGTCATGGAATCCCCATATTGATGAAACAATTAAAAAATCAAACAAAGCATTAGGGTTTATTAAAAGAAATTTTTATAAATCAAATAAGAACATAAAACTAAGATGCTATTTAACCTTGGTTAGGCCTATAATAGAATATGCATCCTCTGTTTGGGACCCCTCAACTCAAGAAAACATTAAGAAACTAGAACAGACACAAAATAGATCAGTGAGATTCATAACAAATCAATATTCACATTTGACTAGAGTAACATCTTTGGTAAAATCACTAAATTTAGAAAGCCTTCAGGACAGAAGACTCAAACGTAAAGTAGCAATTATACATAAAACACTTATCCATAATCTTCAAATTCAAAAACAAAATTTAATAAAATACTCAGAAAGACACAAAGAAAAAGGCACATTCCTTGTCCCATATGCTAGAACAAATTTGTACAAAAGCTCCTTCTACCCTAGTGCTATTAGAGCATGGAATGGATTGCCTGAGCTAGCCAGGAAAACCAGTGACTTGGCAGAATTTAAGTCATTGGTTGATATGCATGACTGAATGCATGACGCGTAGGACGTAATCATCTTCTTTTTTGAAGTAACGTCTGTATTGTATAAGATAAGATGTTACCTTTAACTGCTCATTCTCCTCCACTGCATCTCCCATGTCCAGAATTCTGGTCACCTTCACACGAATCTGATCAGACTCTGCTGTTTTTATTCTTAGCATGTTCTCTAGTGATTCAACTCTGTTCTGTGATTCACTCAACTGTTCAATAAGGGAAAATATATTTTCTGTGTGAATATATTTCTTTTTAATCCTATCTACATGATAAATATTTGATCTAGGAAAATAAAAACCTTTTCTTCCAGTTTTTCCAGTGCATCTCTGGCAGCTTGAAGTTTGATCCTCAAGTGACTTGAGTCAGAGTCAGCTTCCATCCCACTGTATTGCCTAAGCTCATCTAACTGATTTCTCAGCCCAGAGATCTGCAGCAGCTGGACTTGGACTTGTTCTTTCAAAGCTTTATTTTCATGGACCAGTTCCTGAAGTAGACATGTTGTATACTTAAGATTCGATCATATTATTTAGATTCAATCATATTATTGTTTATAATATATATGAGGTGTCCAAAACAATGTGTAGAGAACAAATAACTCTCACAGATAATAAGTAGTTTGGGAAGGGAGGAGCCCTTGACTGACTAAACTGCGAAGTTTCTTGTCCTGATGGACCTTTTTTTTTGTTATCTATAAAATTTAAATCCACTTGTGCTGCATGAATTCCACACTAAGAAAATCAGTTAAAATACCAGTTAAAATCTTGTTCTACTATAAGAACATGAATTCTCAATAAGCAGAGTTGAAACAAATGGAGTATTTGTTCACAGAAAATATTTTTTAAAATTACTTTTGTACAGGGTGGGGACTTTCAAAGGTTTTCCTGCTGTCTTTAGGCTCCCAGCAAACACAAGTCAGCTCGAGTCTGGATTCAAACCTGAGATTCTCTGGTAGAAAATCAGTTTATGCCACTCAGTCAAGTTTAGTAAAAATTTTAAAGCTTTCTGCTTACCTGTTCAAATTCTTGACACCTGCGCAGCTCTTCCTCAAGGGAAACTGAAGACTGTCTCTCTGTGTGTACTGGTGACAGGAACAGTGGTGGGGTTCTCTCTTTGTCTGTGTCCCTCAGACTGGACTCTGCACTGTCCAGTATGCTGTCATCTCTCTTATTGGTCAGCTGCTGCTCTAGCCGAGATATCTTCATCTTGAGCTGCTCCTCCACATCGCCTTTTTGATCCAACTCTTTCTCTAGTTGTGCAACCCAAACCTGGTTTCATTAACACAAGAATGAAGCTTGTAAACAGAGCCATGACAAGAAGAAACACATAAATGTTTTCAAAAACTACATAATGTGACAAACACCAACAAAATAAGATATATAAAAAGATTAAAATGCAAGGTTCATCAATAAAATATTTGCTTTCTAATAATTATTTTCTACAGTTAAATAGCTCAGAAATATCCCATAACTTTTGCTCTTTTCAGAAGCTATACATAAACTTAAAAAGGATGACAAGTAGATTTTGGAGTCAGTATAAAAGAAGTTTTAATATATGTATGATTGAATTCAGAAGAACTATAGTTCATCATTTAAATTAAGTACAACTCATTTGAATAATTTAATTATTAAGTTTTGTTTCTTTGCCTTGTTCCAGTTTTTATTTTCAAGTGTTTTAGTAAACTAATTTTAGAAGTTAGCATCACATTCATGTCAGAACTTGCATTGTTACTCTGAGGTTTATCTACATGTGAATGCTTTATGATTTTTTAAAATTTCAACCAAGCTTTTTCAAAACAGAATCACTTATTGGCATGCAAGTCACTCCTGATATACATGATGGTGAAATAGATTTTTAAAGTGTTTTTCTCAATTTTATTTTGTTTTCCACATATGAAAGTAAAAGACAGACAACACAAACATAACAACATAAAAAGGATCTCACCTTTAAATCATGAGCACTTAGTTCTTTATCTTGTAAAGCTTTCTGTAAGTCTAAGATATGTTGATGCATGGCTCCCTGACTGGTCATTCGAGACTGAAGCTGTTCTGTTAAGTCAGCAATCTGATACAGATTTATAGATCAGTTGTTTAATATATAAAATGTTAAAGGTTATAAAAATTTTAAGTCAGTGAATTAAAGGAAGATAAACTGAAAACAACAGGACTGTTTCAGCTAAACTTTCATTGCTAGTTATTGCCTGTTAGTTTTTTTTTAGCAAGCATTAATAAATAAGATGTGTTTGACGAGTGGTAAAGCACTTAGCTTCCAAATCATAGATCCCAGGTTCAAATCCTGGGATTATTACTTAGGGGATCTTCAGGGTGCCTCTGAGTCCACCCAGCTCTAATGGTACCTGAAATTAGTTGGGGAAAAGTAAAGGCAATTGGTCGTTGTGCTGGCCACATAGCACTCTCAGTAACCATGGGCTACTGAAACAGATGACCTCATCTGTCCCATAGATTTTAAGGTCTGAAAGGAGAACTTTACTACTACCACTTTTAATAAATGTTCCTACTTGATCCCACTGACATGTGCATTGAATTGAATTTGTATTGGTTAAAAGGATCATTTCTGTATCAAAGCATTTCTAGAATGTCCTAGATTCAATCTTATCAAGCTTGAAATATACAACTCTCACCTCTATCTCAAGTCTCTGATGAGCATTTAGTTGTCTTTCTTTAGCTTCTAATATTACTTGCAGTTTCTCTATTTCCCTTTGATGCTCTTCTCTCTCTTGTTCCCTTTCTGAGATTTGTTCCTAGTGCAAACAGAGTTAGCAACATGTTTACTTTTATTGAACTATGATTACACGGGATCAAAACTAAAAAGGCTGAAAAAAACTTTAGCCAATAACAACAACAAAAAATTTAAAATCAGATTTGATTGCAGCATTACTTCTACTATAAGTCTAAAACTCAGATTTAGTTGAAGTCTTACACCTACTATAGATCTGAAACTCACGTTTGGTTGAAGACTTTTGTCTACTTTAGATCTCAATGTCTGAAAGGGGAACTTTGCTACTTTACTTTACTTACATCTACAAAAGATTTGCTGGCTTTCAGCTGTCGTTCAACACTTTCTAACTGAAGCCTGAGGTCCTCTATTTCACGAAGTTTTTCCTCCAGGGCGGCATCATGTTGACGCTCCAATTCCTCGGAATGGGTCTCAAGTTCCAGCAGACGTTTATGGGTCAGGTCCAGCTGTTGTTGTAACTGATTGGCTAGCTCACGTTTATCCTTGGTCAGACTAGTAATCTCACCTAGAAGGGCTAGCAAATCATGCAACAAGTTAATACTAATCTTAAGAATGAAGAATGATAACTAAATATAAATGAAAAAAATTTTGAAAGGGAAACAAAAATTGGTAGCTAGAGTTTAGAACTACAAAGAGCAACTAAAAATTAAAAAAAAATAGATTTTAAAAACATCACTTTAGCTTTAATGTAATGTGTTAGAAGTTAAATAAAAGCTTCTGAATTGCTCAATATAAACAGACCCATGTTGTAGGGATACAATGTCTGTGTGAGTCCATATTGTCTGATGTTACTTTTAGTAAGATTGATGCAGATGAGTGGATAACTAGTGGCGAATGGTTGAGAAATGGAAGATAGGGCAGAATATTTGAAGTGAGTTAATTCTAAGTCATTCAAAATCTTGTCATTTCACTAGTGTTTATACACTGAGAATGAAAGCTGTGAGTATAAATAATAATCAAATGTATTTTGTTTGTTTGAGCTTTATTCAAAATTCAAGTCAGAGCTAAATAATACACCTAGAAGTTGGAGTAGATGTCTGGAGCTACAATCCACAACAAACCATGTCAACTAATGTTACTTTTAGATTTAATGAGCAGAAATAGATTATGTAACCTATATTACTCCCAAAAACGTATCTGTGGCTCTGACAAAGATACATATTAGTGCTTTATGCTAATCAGTGTGACAGAGACAATGGAGCATAAGATTCACAATTAAAGCACAAGTTAAAAGGGAGGGAATCACTAAAGGCAAACATGCTATGTGAATCAACACCAACCTGGATTACCTTCTCCAGTATCCTGCATACTACAAGACTCATCCACTGTGCACAAAATAAAAAATAAAAACATGCTCAAACTAAAGAGAATCACGACAATGACAGCACAAAAGACAACATGCTAAGCCAATAACAAATATTAAAGTAACATTAAACTGGCAGAGAGAGTTTTCTAAAACTATAACTAAGAAGTTTGATTGACCAATATGCAAAGACAATAAGCTAACATACAACTATAATAGTAAAAAAAAACAACAAAGAACTAATAAAACAAACAAGGCATATTACATTGTAGACTATAACTATAAATAAATGTTCATATCAAACATTTCAATGATAGAAGTGTCAAATTTATATAAATAATCCAAAGTTGCTAATACTTGTACATGTTTGTTTGTTTATAGAATCCTAAATATTGAAAGCTAAAAAGTCTGCCATGAAAGATGCAAAGAGATATAGTTCCTGCTAAGCAAATCAAAATGTGTCTGAAAGCCAAGCATGCATCCATTTCAAATGAAACCTACATATTTCTGTTTCATATTCTTAATGTGTAGTATAGCTATGGGTAATAAGTGCAACAACAGAATGGGCAAAAATAATTGCTACATGTAGAGTATAGCTATGGCCAATAAGTATGATTAACAGAATGGGCAAGACATTGAAATAATGAGCTGAACATAATCAAAGAGCTATTAATAATATGTGCATGCACAGTTTCAAGTTGTGCAAAACCTCCACCTTATCAAGTTCTAACAAAACATATCACATTGTCACTGCAGAGTAGAATATATATTTATACATTCTGAAAAATAGCACTTTAATCCTAGATTTTGCTTAGATAATATACACTAATGTCAATTAACTTGTAAGAAAGCGCTGAACAGTTGCTGCTTTGGGATGCTCTGAATGGAGAGGAGGGATTTCTAGTAAGAAGCTTATTCAGCGGTTGCCAAAGTTACAATACCCTTTAATGTCACTAAGCCATCTAGGCAATACAAAGCCATTTAATTAATGGCATAAAGTCATAACAAATGATCTTCTGCCCCTCAATTCACAAAAAATAAACATTTCAAAACTTTGGGAACCACTAAGCCAAATCATGCAGGATACTTTGATTAGTTTTTTTTGCTTCCTTAATGTAAGTGTGAAACTTGTTAAAGAACCATAAGAAAAAAAAGTAACAGTTATATAGTATAATTAATAATTTTTTTTTAACTTCAAAAAAACTTTAAAGAAATGTAAAGAGAGTAAGAGTTGCCAGATTTTATTTTACATCTTTAAAATAAAACATTTGAAATTATTATCCAATACTTTAAAAAAAAAAGTGTTTTTTTTTTTAACAATTAAAATTTAAAGCAAGTTTCTTCTAATAATATTATAGTAACAGAACAATGTCAACAAATTAAATTGGTTAAAAAGGAAAGGAAAGAGTTTTGGGTGGAAGGTTATAAACAATTAATCCTCTAAGCAGATTCCCATTTTAGAAACAAAAACAATCTTCCCCAAGAATATCTTACCTTCGACAAAATATTTATGCCAATCAATTTACCAAAAGTGGGAACTGAAAAAGCTTTATAAAATGATTAGTGCTAGACCTGGAACTTCACTAATGAATATGTGACATGTAGAACCATTTGTGATGGTAAGATTTTATATATTTAATTTTTTTTTTTTTCGTTGTACCATTTGAAATATTGCTTTATACTACACATACACAAATCAGATCAAATCTATATAGCTTTTAAAATCTATAATAAAACTTTAAAAATTATGAGCAGAAGTTTTCACACTGATGTAAAAGTAAAAATTAATTGAAAATATTGGATAATGATATAGGATATTGGTTTCCAATGACTGAAGGATGCTAGAAGTCATATAAATTGGTTTTAATATTAGATCTGTATATTATTTTGAGTAACATCATAATATAAATATGAGCCTATTATTGTTTTACAATAGGACAAACAATTCTAAAGAATTGAAGAGAATCCTTTGAATGCTATTGATATTTATTGACCCTGAATTTGTTAACAAAATTTTTACAACTGAAAGGAACGGAGGCTTTGCACCAACTATGTTTATACAATGCAAGAATAAATCATTTGCTTTTTAAAGTCAAACAAAAACTTTGTAAGTGAATATTTAAATATGCAAATTGCTTGGTTCTTGTTGTTAAAAAGAAAAAGATATAATGAATAAATAGAGTAATATGCACATACGCACACAAAATAATCATAAAATAATTGAAACAAAAAATCTAGTTAAGTTTGTCTAGCCGAACAATGCACAATGTAGCCCAATGATGCACAATTCAGCATTCACAAATTGATCTGAAAAGATGAAATGCTAATGCAACTAACTAATAAAATATTCAAGATAGTTTTAGAAGTAAATTTATGATAATAACGCACAGAAAGCTCTCTATTGAATTCAGGAAAATATGAAAGTGAGTTATATAGTGTTTCATTAATTTTATCTCTCAAAAGAAAAACTATTTTATAAGTTAATTTATAGGATACTCTATTTATTTTACTAAAAGTTAGGTATTAGAAACATTGTATTGGAAAGAGTGCTAGTTATCATATTCAATTATCATATCAAATTATCATACACAAATCCAAAGTCTATCAGAATGGTGAATTTTACTTTTTTTTTTGCAAGGATTACTATTATTTTTTTTAAACATTTTTCTCCTAGACAGCAGGTTATAAACTATTGAAAATGTTATTGCTCAAAGAATCATTTACAATTCCTAATTAGAGTCACACTAGCTTTTCAAATTCTGTCAGTGAGCCCAATTTCAGTAGCATATGCCTTGCTCTAGACATTAATCAATGTTTATGAAAAACAAATAAGATAAGCTTTTGTTATCAGATTTAAGAAAATGAAAAAAAAAAAAAGGTCTAATCTTTACTATCTTGAACATTTTCAGTATAGAAGGTAAATATAGAAAAGAAAATACAATTTGATGTACAATGAAAATATTATCACATGTAAAATCTTGCTACATCAACAAATGAACACTTTACAACACTGAGCCTGAATGCTTAGCAATTCATAATCAGGCCTACGCTATCTCATTGCTCAGGTCCATACCACCTGTGTAACAAGTACGCTCCAACCAAGATACTTATAGGAAGTAAAATAAAACTATAAGAAGATACAGAATTAGAGAGCAGTGAACCTTGTATTTCTTGTCCTGCATTGTCCTGTAGGACTCGCTGCTGGTGGTTGAGGTCCTCACGGATGGAATCGAGCTCAGAGCGTGACAGCTCAAACTGCTCCAGTCGAGAACGTGTTGTGTCCAGCTCCAGAATCATGCTCTCCCTTTGCTGCTCTAGAGTCTGGATTTGACTTTCCAGAGAATCATGCTCGGAGATGTAGCCAGCTATCAGACCTAGACTCCAATGAATGGTGTAAATATGTTGTGTATGAAACAAGTCACAACATGTATCAAACATTAGTATGAAGGAGCAGATGTTAGTATGAATGATCTAAATGCAAATAAATTAGTCTTAAGCTTTAACATAAAAATTGGGGGCACAGTAGCTGAGCGGTAAAGCACTTGGCTTCTGAACCGGGGGTCCTGGATTCAAATGCTGGTGAAGACTGGGATTTTTATTAAGTAAAATCGGTTGGTCATTGTGCTGGCCACATGACAACCTCGTTAACCATAGGTCACAGATACAGATGACCTTTACATCACAAGGTCTAGAAAGGGAGCTTTTTTTAACTCTTTCTCTCCAAATCGATGATACCATCGTTGATGTTGACTTCATTAATTAAATTAATGTTTAATTTTTTTTTTTAACTTGACATTTCCCTTTAATTCTATACCAAATACAACATTTTCTGATAACAAACAACAAAGCTATTGAAGCCCAATCATAACATGGGTATTGAAATAGTAATGAGCAAAATGAAGTATTCCTTCAAAATGTGGAAAAAATAATTATGGAGGGAAAGAGTTAAATGTGAAAATCATATAGGATTGCAAATTGTATGTGAAATTAACAAAAGCCTGTTGTTACAGCTATTGATTTAATTTACATTAAAAAGTTCAATTTGTTTGAATAATACTTTACTGACATTAATTTATATCAGGTAGTACTTGGTCAACAGTTCACTTTTTGTTACTTTTACTCTGAAAAGATCTATTCTACCAAAATCTGATAGTATACAAAGCCACTATATCTAGTTCTCTTAGTGCTATTTTATAACAAATACAATCTGTATGTTGCCTCCAAGTGCATTTTTATATTTCCCTCCAAAAAAAAAAAAGTTAATTTTATTTCATGATCTTGATAAGAGTTTTCATTGCAAACTTTAAATTCTACAACCGCTTCACTCTGTCAATTGGTTACTTTTTCACATTGAAGAAATTGTATGCTTAAAGTTTCTGAGAAACATTGTGAAAACTAATTTTGCAGCTGAACGTTGACAAACATAGTAAATTTCTATTTTCATTCTATTTATATAGAGAAGGTACATACAAAGAAATTTGGAGAGAGCAGTGCTAGGTCCACTAGCCCCAGAAATAAAATATAAAATCAAAGAATAGAAAATAAAAATACAAAAAAAAGTTTTATTTAAAAAAATCTGTTACCTTCAGCTTTATGAAGTTCTAATCCCAAGTATTCTTTAGCTTCAATCTCCGCAGATATCTGACTGTTTAGCTCCAGGCATTTGTTATTTAATGAATCCACTTCCCTGGAACGGGCTGCAAGGGCCTCCAGCAGATCTTGCTGTGTAGATTTTGCTTCCTGCAACTGAAGGCAAGATCTCTCCATCAGCTCTAGGAGTTGGCTGATTGAAGTCTGGAGACGACCTCTTGCATCTGACAAGAATATAGAAATATATAATTAAAAATACTATAATACAATAAATACAATCAAATTAATCCCATTAACAAACATATATATCCTTAAAATTCTGTTTTAAAAGACTTTGATACACCTTACTAATAAATTATTATAGGTTCAAAATTAATAATTAAATATTATACTGTGTATAATGTGGAGAGGGTAAAAAAAAGGCTTGCTTGTATAAACAAAATAAATATCTCTCTGACCTGATAAAATTTCTTCCCCTTCAGCATCTAAATCAGGTCCCACAAAGATGCACTCAGCCAGTCTTTGTGAGATTTCCAGACCTTCATCAATGCCATTGGATTGGAAGCTGGTGTTTTCAATGGAGTGGCTGTCATGACTTACATCACCATCTTAAACAGATATAATGTCTTTAAAACCTTTATATTTAAAACAAAGACCTAGATATATTAGATAACATAACTGAAAATGTAACAATGCAACAAAAGAAATCCAAAATGACTGATTGGATTTTGAGAGGCCCAAAAATTTTGCATCATTATTTCTTTTAGGTATTCATTTTTTTCCTACCTTTGCTATCATCTCCAAAAAACAATTTGGGAATAACATACATTTATTTCTAATTTTTGAAAATTTAGTAGCCCATTTACATGCTTTTTACAAAAAAATATATCATTCAAAAGAAAAAAATCACTGTCATGCAAAATCATGCAAATATTTTCTGATGCAATAAAAAGCATTTCAAAGCTCTTTTTACCTAAATTAATAAGATGCAACATCTAAGAATGGTATCAGAAAAAGAGAACCAAGGCAAAAGACAAAGATGAATGAAGAAAGATTGGTTGACAGATCATGTGTGGTGCTCCAACAGACTAAGGGATAGGTAGTTGAATGTGAATAAGATGCAAATGTAAAAAAAAACTACAGCATAGGGTCATATTAGTGTTCACTAAAATACTTCTCAGCTTGTTACTGTCATTGCCTACACTGCTTTACAACCATGAAGTCAATTTTTGGTCATCGCAATACATAGTAATTTTTTTTTTATTGCTTAATTAAAGTGTGTAGGCTTAGTTATTTTGTAAAAAATTGGATTCTCTACCTCGTTGTTCTATATGGTAGTTTAAATATCATTCTCTCACCTTCTCCTTTCTCCACCCTACAAGTCTCTGGTGAACTATCTCGACTCTGTGAGACACCATGCGCCCCAGGCCTAGGGGAATGAGCAATGGTGCCATCAAGAACAAGGTTGTTGAACAAACTATTTTGTGACAGTCTTCTACTGATGGTGTCCTCTACTCCAATGTAAGTTTTTACAGAGTCTGACAATAAGCTTAACAAGCGATCATTGGTACGCTGAATAGATTCTCTATAAAACAAACAAATTTTAATCAAGTTTTATGCCTGAATTAGAAATATATGAATAATTAATTTCACTGTAAAGCTTAAAAACAAAATTGACTATTTAAATTATTAAAATTATAGTATGCAAATTAATTTAAAAAAAAAAAAAAACTTTTCACAAACAAAGAAGAAGCTATGTTTTAAATTTTATTTTTGATTATTAGCTTAGTATTTTATTTGTAAATAAGTCTAAACACATTTTTTACACAATTTTGAAACAATTTATGCCGATGACAGAAAACGATTCATTTTCCTCCTAAAAGTTGACACAAAAAGTACAAACAAAAAAAAAGTCACCTTTCTATACTAATTCTATCCAAGTCTGATTTCAACATAGAAATAAGAGCTGGGTCATCATCTTTGAGTGTATTGGATGCACTTAAAGAATTTTCATTGGCTGGGATATTTCTCTGTAGATCTGCCAGCTGGTGAGTTAAACTTTCAACTTGACTGCTCAGCTAGATAAAACAATATAGAGTAGAAGTTTCAATTTCTTTTTAGCAATAAAAAATACACAATTTAAACTTGTAACAACTTTGAACAATCTTAAAATTATATTCATGGAAGACTCGACAATTGAAATACAAATGGATTATTTATATATATATGGCCTGAATACAAGTCCCTTTCTACCTTTTCACACAATAGTTAAAATAGAAAGTAACAGATTTTATTCTCTAATCATTGTTTGTGTTCTATTATTAAATTAACATTGGGAACTTTCTTTTCCAAAAATTGACTTCGAGACAATTCCAAAGCCTAACTCAACATAAAAAAAAACAAACAAGAACATATTTCCACAGCAATAAATGGAGTACATACCCTTACTAAAGATAGCTATGGAATTCCATTTCAACTTTCACATTTAGATAACATTTATATAATTCTAAAAGGTATCACTCTAATACTAGTGCACAAGTAAATTAAAATGCTTTCCTGATGTTTGGCTTCACTTATAAAATAACCAATTCACCTGCTGTATCTTATTGATCATTTGCTGTCTTTCACTTGTTGATAATGGCGGAGGACTTTTTAAAACTTCAGCAAATGTTCTCATGGGAATGTCTGTGCTAGAGTTTAAGTCATCCTGCTGGAGAGGAACTGACTCTTCGGGCATGTGTAAGGCTGTGAGTGAGTCAGAAGAATCATTAAGTCTCACAGGTGTTGATGTATCTCCCCTACTGCCTGTTAACGACGATGTGGTGCTTTCTGTTGTTTCCTAAAGAAAGTTTAAAAACACATACAACTGATTTTTTTTTATATTAAAAGTAATTAATATGAATGATTAAAACATATTTTCATAAATTCTGGTTATCATTAAATAAAATGAATTTATTTTTTTATTACGTTTGCTTTAATCATAGAATTATAGAACATATATTTTCATACCAATATGAAAAGAGAAGGAAGAAATAGCTAAGACAGCTAAATCATAACATACTACAAAATACAGAAACAAGATGGCAGAGTTATACACTTTAGAAGTCTTACATACTGAGAACAAGATGGTAGAGTAATCACTACAAGTTAATTACTGATTATCTATGGAGAATATAATATAATTAAATCACATTAGCAACATGTGAATTATGAAAATGGTGTCTCGGTTCATATAAATTATATGTCAAGTAAACTAATAACAAAATACTGATAGTGAAAGATTTAAGAGTCTATAAGAAGTATACAGTAACTTCAAAATATTGAAACTGAATGCATAAATATGAGTGTTCTTTAAATCAAGTAACTTAAGACTAAAATAAAAAAAAGAACAGACTAATACTGAAAAAAAAAAAAAAACAGCCTGACCTGAAAGTTGAGAACTATTTCATTTATTTCAGGTAAAGTCATATGCTTGCTTTCAACCCGGTCACTGTTACTGGACTGCATCTCCTCCAGCTCATGGTTAAGTCTCAATATCTCTTCCTGTGTTAATAATAGATTTATTGTATGCATATTACTCGTTTGAATACATTCCACAATATTGTTATATTACAACCTATTTAAGCCATATTAATAATAATGCTTGGCTTAGAGTACGATATTAATGAGGAATGCAATATTTCCTGTGGCTACGCATGCATGGCCTGTCCAGCGGTTTTCCTTGGTTTCAAGTTCTGCCTGCAGCATGGGAGTGTAAGCACTGATAATAGTGATGTAGCTAAAGCCATCTAACAGTAATCTGAGCGACATCAATCGGTCTAAGTGACCAACAGGGATATCTAGTAGTTTCTTGCAAGAGATCGTTCTATCATGAAAGCAACTCCAGATTGCTTGTGCTCCCCAGGACCTCTTCCAGACCAGTATAGGGTGGAGCCAGGCCCCCTTTCAGTCAGTGGCTCACCAAGCGTACCTCACTAAGGGCAGCTATGTCTACATCTAGCCAAGCCAACTCTGATACTCTATTAAATAAGTAAGTAAACCATAAGTAAACTTACAGTATACTTGTCCCTCTCTTCCTGGAATTGAGCATTCATTGACTGCCTAAGTTGCTCAAGCTCTTTCTGATGGTTCTCCAGCATTGTCTTCTCCTCTTCACTTCTGTCTCCCATCAAATCAATCATAAGCTTACGATGTTTCTCAACTAAGCTTTTCTGAAATAGGTAAACAAATATTTTGTTTTTGTAATCTGACAAGCATCACTAACCTATGTAAGATTATTAGGATTTCTTTCCTTTGTACAATAGCAAACACTACCTTCTCCTCATGCAGCATTTCCTCAAAGTCTTTCTGTAAATAAGATTTGGCAAGTTCTAGCTGTTTGTCATATTTGTCTTGGAAAAGTTGACTCAGCTCTGCATGTTCTCCAGCTTCAATACCTGAAGGGACAATATCCAATAGTTTCATTTAATAATAGAGAACCTAGGAAGATGTTTTGTGAATATACAATGACAGTTAATTCTAAAAAAAAATTATTATAAAGTATTATAAAAGTAAATCTGACTTCACAAGAGATGTTATTGAAAGTATAAAAAAAATGAATGAAAAATAAAACAAAAGTTGACCATCTTATCTTAAAGGCATATTAACTATTTAGAATTTGTAAGAGTAATAATTGTACGTTTTAAACGTACTCAGTATACAAATGACAATTGTAACATTTTTTTATTAATTCAAACTGAGTAATTTGCTCATGAGATAATAAAGAAGACAAATTAAAAAAAAAATATTTATTAATGTGATAAATTGTCTTTTTGATATAAAATGAAAAGTGTCATGAAAAGAGACCAAATCTAAATCACATATTTTCATGACTGGATCAAAAAGTTGATTAAGACCTCTTAAGGACTTCCTCATATAGTGTCATAACAATGCAATGTTACAACCATGACACTAGAATTTCAGGACTTTCAAAGTCCTCCCTGCAAGCAGCAGTACTAAAGAAAAAGGAAGAGAGGCAACAGAAATAAATGAGAAGACAACATCAAGAGGAGCAGGAAAATAAGAATGGAAGGAGTTGGACAGTGGATCACCTGTGGCAGATCTCAGAAAAGATAAACAACAAGGTCTGGTCATTTCTACTAACTTTAACATGTGTTTTTCTGTAAGACGTCAATGCACTATCTAATCAACTAAACTGACTTTTCAGACACTGTCACTATTATCATCACCCACATGTTGTTTACAAAAAGAAATATGCTACAAAACATTTAAGGTCTGATCCCATTACCTTGCATGAGATGGTCATATCTGTCTTCAGCTTCACTCAGCTGTTTCTGTAAGGCCCTTAACTCTTCTTCATGTTCAGATACAAGCCTAGACTTTTCTGTGGCCAATGCTTCAAGCTGCTGTTTAAGTTCAGCTACCA
Source organism: Biomphalaria straminea (assembly GCA_021533235.1). Classification (NCBI taxonomy): domain Eukaryota; kingdom Metazoa; phylum Mollusca; class Gastropoda; family Planorbidae; genus Biomphalaria; species Biomphalaria straminea. The sequence goes on from JADKLZ010000003.1 coordinate 54,116,304, forward strand.
GGGACCCATCATTCTCAT
>JADKLZ010000003.1:54116331-54131382 GCA_021533235.1 Biomphalaria straminea
GTTTCAAGCTGCTGTTTAAGTTCAGCTACCAGGGACCCATCATTCTCCTGAGCTTGGTCACTTGTGGCCAATGTTTCTGTATCCACCTGAGTTACAATATTGTTTATAGATAAAGACAATTTTTCTTCTAGGCTTTGGTCTGAGTCATCAGCAACCAGTACTTCCTTATCATTTTCCAAGCACAGACTCTTTAGCTGAGCAGCTTGGTGTTTTAACTCTACCTCCAGTTGAACTTTAAACTCTGACTGCAGTGTCTCTATCTCTACTTGTTTCTCATGTTCTAACTCCAGTTTTACACTCTACAAGCAGAAATAGTAATAATCAATGTCTTACAAAGTCTTTACATAAAGGAAATAAAAGTTAAGTCAACATTTATGTTGGGTGTCTTATCTTATAAAATACAGACATTACTTAAAAAGAAAAGATGATTTCATCCTATATATGTCCCTAGGTCAATTTTAGTCATGAATGCTAATCAACTCTACCAAGTCTTTGGTTTTCCTGGCAGACTCAGGAAACCCATGGATGCTCTAATAGCACTAGGGAAGAAGGAGTATTTGTACAAATTTTCCCTGCCATATGGAACAAAGGATGTGCCTTTATCTTAGTGTCTTTCTGATTATAGCACTCTCTAAAGATTTTAATGTCACGGTATGAAACATCTAGCATATCAAAGAGTTTCCTTGAATATGCATATGATGATGATGAAAATTAAGATTATTTAAACAGATTTTAAGACAAACAGATTCGGCCCAGATATTCTTCCACAATACTTTACAGAAAGCACAGAATGTTATCAAGTAAAAAAATGGATGACTGGCCAGTATCTTATCAGGCACTGAAGATTGATCTAGTTCTTGGCCAGAAAATTATTCCAGCCCCTCTTCAACCCAAATCATGGTAGAGTTAAGCAGCAATATTTGCTCCTTAAAACTTTTTTAATATATTTGATCTATCATGTTATATTTTAATAAGTTATTTGATCTACCACGTTATATCCACATGTTACAGCATGTCATGCTATTCTACTTTGTTTGTTTACTTGAATCTCTATTATTATTCTACGGTTCACTTTATTCTCTAATTGTTGCTAATACTCGTAAGCACTATTTGAACTGGGGGTGAATGTTGTGAAAATAATATTCTACATTGGTTGTCGTTCTTATGTTTACATGTGCTTGTAACTCGTCCGTAAGAATGTGTTCACGAAATGTGTGTTGTGTTGTCATTCAGTGTATCAAAAGCTGTACTATACAGACATGGTTTTTGACTCTGTTATCATTATGTTCATAACAACAGTGTACAACTTTTTCAAAAATTCATGGTTATGGTTGTCAATTATCTATTTTAAAAACATCTATTTTATGAAAGTATTGCTTTTAAACAGTATCAAATAAAAAGTACATCAAAAGAATACACTTTTATTTGAGTCCACTAAATAAGAGAGAATAAATTTAACAAATCAATAAAAAGTGAGAAACACTGATTTTTTCCTTGATTAGTACACTCATATTATAGTGTGTTTGTTATATTTGAATATTCTTTATTGTAATTACCAATGGTGTGGTTTTGGGACTAGCCCATACCATGTTTAAAAGAAAAAAACAACTAAATATCAATTTTTTTGACATAAAAAAATTTCAGACAGTTCAGTATGTTCCAAATATCTTTATAACTACATATCAACTCACTATGCATTTTAACTACTCCTTAAAGATAATAATGAAAGTAATAATAAAAGAAGACAGTCACAAAAATAGAAATGTTTGAATTACCTCTAGCGTATCCTGGTAAGCATGTTCCATTTCCTCCATTTGTTTTTTTAAATCCTCTTCTCTGTCTCGTGCCTCAGTCAGCTGATGCTCCAAGTCTTCCACAAGCTTTTCCAGATGTCCCACCTTGTCTTCATGGCCAGAAGAACTCAGATTATTGCAGTCATATTTGCTATTGTTGGTGTTGGCCATTAGGAGAGTGTCCTGAACAAAGTCTGTACAACTCTGAACACCCTCCTGCAATGACTCCCCAGCACAAGAAAGCTCTTTGGTTTCAGCAGTTTTACATTCTTTATCTAACAAGTCTCTGTACAACTTCTCACTCTCTATCTTGTCCTTCTCTAGTTGAACAATTAAATCCTCTTTTTCTTTCAATAATAGCTCCAGATCAGAAGAGTGAGAAATAATGTTTTCATGTTCAGCCTTTAAGCTGTCCAGGGCTTGCTTGAGGAGACTCACTTCTGACACCATTGTCTCACATCTCAACTGTTCATTCATTAAATCATTCCTCAGTTTTTGCTGTGCTGTGTCACGCTCCAACAGGTCAGCCTCGAGCTTCTTCAGCTGGTCTGACAGATCTTTCTCAACAGACTCCGAGAAGGAGCCAGACTCCACGCTGTTATCTCTGCTGGAGATGGGATGATGCTTGCCAGCATGCGAGTCCAGGACTGTGTGGAGACTTGTGCTGAAAGGTACAATGGAAGTCAGTTGTTCTTCATATTTGTCCTGCAGGGCATTGATCTTGGCCATGAATTCAGACTCCATCTTCTCAATGACAGTCTCATAATGCTCTTTCAGTTGATCAATGCTCTCCTGGTACTTTTTGTCATGGTCGTCTGTCTCTTTGAACTCAAATTCTGGGGGATAAAAAATTAGTAGCTTTTAGAGAATGAAATGGAAGACATATTCTAATATAGTCACCACCAAAAATTCTATTTGAAAGCGTCAAGTTCAGAATTTAATCACTATAATATTTGATGACAATTAGTTGTTGTTTTTTTACTAAAGTACTTCATTGGTAATTTACAATGACTCTCTCAGAGTCATTAGGGCAGAAGAAGTTGAGATCAACTCTAAATGCTTCTAACAATTTTACCAATGTAATAATAATTGACAAGCTGTAAGTCCAAATGGATGAATTTAAGAACATATGTTAATCCTAAGAGAAAAAAAATTCTCAACTAGAAAACGTATGATATAAACCAAGGAGTGTCAAAATAGTATTTCAATGCTGCCCAACATCGCCCAAACTATGAATATAAGCTCACCATTTTGTGACTTAATGCTTTCTTGTATATGTTCCATGTGATGGTCACACTGGTTCTTAATGTCCTTCATCTGATCCTCCAGCTTGTTCACTTCCTCAGCATGGTCTGTCATTGTTTCTAAACGAGATTGAAGCAAGGACCCATACTCAGACAGTAGCTTACTTCTCAACATGGTAATCTCCTCTTGCTGGTTCAGAAGAAGACTTTGAAGTTCTGATAAAGGGAAATGCATACTTCATCAATTCTATTTTGTTTGCAGCAGATGTTTTTTGGCTAAATCTAGTATGACACGATTCATGGCTCAAAATTACATAAAAAAAAGAATGACTAAAATATTTTCAGATGACAAATATTAAGTAGTTTAGAAAATATCTGGAGACTAGATGGAGAATGGTAGATGAGTGGTAAAGTGGTTAGCTTCCAAATTGAAGGGTCTGGGGTTTGAATCCTAGTGAAGAGTGGGATTTTGAACTTTGGTACCTGTCATTAGTTGGGGAAAAGTAAAGGTGATTGGTTGTTATGCCTGAAGTTTAATGGTTTAGGCGCCACTTACTTATCTTTGCCCCCTCCCCTGATAATGGAGAACCACATGTGAAGGCTACAAGTGGGACTAGTTCCCTGAAGCTATCTAAGACACATACATTGGTTTCTATTTTATAGGTAAAGAAGAGCTTATATTTATTACCACTTCCTGTTATAACAACCTTATGGAATCAAAGTAGATTCTATAATATATTAAATAACTACGTTCTGATAAACAACTAGCCCTGTTTAGCTCAAATATTTAAAGTGTTAATGTTTTTTTTGTCTATTTAAATGTATGTTAATATATTATTCACCTACATTGAAAGGATTTTCGTTCACTAATACGTCATTCTAGGCCATCAAGTTCTGTTTATTTATATTTCAATATCAAATTATCTCTTCCTGTTAGTTTTAGATCTCTCAAATTAGAACTGATGGTAAGTAGTGAAGTTAAATAAGCAATGCTCACCTTGTGATGTGTGTGAACCAAATCCACTGTCACCGTCACTAACAAACTTTGTCTCTAATTCATGACTAATTCTCTGGGGAAAAATTATTTTTTTTAGTACAAATATATCAAGCTTTCATATAAATATCTTGAACATCAAAAATCAAAAATAGTTGTTTTTTTTCACCTCATACTTTTAAATGTATCACTGATGAGGTTCAATGATTAAACATTGACTGATAAAAAAAAAAAACACTAAAATATTAAATTATTTTAGACTAAATAACACTCAAGAGAAATTTTAATTAAAATAGCTCAACTTCATAAAATTAACAAATAAATTAAAAATATTATCAAAAAGTTTTATATAAGGACTTGAACATCAGAAAATGGCAACAAACAAAACTAACCTGTATTAGTTTGTTATAGTCTTCAGTTAATGTTTCACTGAAATGCTCTAGGACCTCTGGAATAGAAAGAAATCAATTATTATACATTAGGTGTAGTTCTTATATTACAATTACAAAGGGAAATGACAGAAATGTACCTGGTACAACAATGTCATGTTTAACTCTGTTCAGCTCCTCCTTGTGCCTCTTCTCCAAGGCTTCCATCTGTTTCTGAAACAATTCCTGCTGTTGGGTTGCTTCCAGCTGAGCTTTAGTTGTGTAGATTTGTTCCATGGACAGTTTCAAGGCAGTCAACTCTAAGGACAGATCATCCTAAGAACACAATTAGCCATGCACTCAATGGTTTAAAGACACTAAGAAACACAACTCCTCAATTTCTTTTTCAGTTAACGGAACAGAAGTAAGATTAATAATAATAAATAACAAGGAAAATATACAAATAAGAAGAAAGTTCCACCTGTTGTGAGGCGATCAATTGCTTCATCTCTAATGTGTGAAGATGACCAAGTTCTTCAATGATTTGGTCAAGACTGTCTTGTAGTTCAATGTCCAGTTTTGTACGCAGCTCCAACACTGCCTGCAGATTTAAAAAAAGAAAAGAAAAACATTAGAAATACTTAAAAAAAAACAACCAAGGCTTATAATAAGTGTAATTGTAACAATTAGTTTGGATCAGTCATGTTATTCCATGTGTGAAAGAAATTTTTTTACCAATTGTTATTGTTAAGCTTTCTCAGTGCACTTTGATCCTATCACTTGACTAGACCAGTTGTGAAAAGGGGGGGGGGGGCAAAAAGGGGGAATCTTGGTGAATGTGTACATAATTGTTTTTTAAATGCCTAAAAAATGAAAATGTTCTATCTTGTGTTGGCAGGTAAAAGAAATAATTGTGCAAAATTTCAGCTTAATCCTAGATTAAGTGTGGGAGAAACAAAGTTTACAAACTTTTACCATACAGAGTGAGTTGATATTGCTGTAAACCTGCTGACACAGATGTTGGTAGTGCTATGTGTGTGTGTTTTAGCCTACCCAAATCGCCCCAGTTCAGCACAGTACGAGCGGTCAACTGTGACCAGTGACAATACACGCCAGTTCGGCTCGACGATTACGCACGCAAGTCACGGGGAAAGTGATCAACTGGACTGGTCAAGAAAGTTCGAGAAGGCCAGTAGAGACTATATAAGAGCGAGTGTGTCAGAGTCGGAGCACTTCACGTTACCTCGCAATGTGACCAGTACGAGGCGAAGTCAGAACCAGCACGGTGTGTCAAGTCCGGAGCAAGGCTATGTTTTTAATGTGAATGTGATTGCCACTTGTAATGCATTTGATGTATTAAAATGTCACTGATACTTAGGAGCCCTGTGAGTTGTGCAGTTCTTTGAAGTTCGCTGTATTGAGTTTGCAGAGAGTCTGGATAGTAGAGAGAGATAACGATCGTAACAATATAATCTTTTTAAAAACAAACTTTTACAACATAAGCTGGAATGAAATGCAGTAGTCTGTAATACAACTCTGAAATATGTAGACAATATAATTCATGTGTCAACATATGGTACCTACTCACAGCAACAATAAAAAAAAATCAGTGTTGAGAATAAAAAGTGACTATCTACACAGGGCTACTCACCAACAGTTATTGTACTTAGTACCAAATTAAAACATCTATGGCTGTGTGGACTAGAAAGAAAGTTACCTGGGCATAGTCATCTTGTCTCTGAGCCAGTTGCTCATCATCACATCTCCTCTCGGCCTCCAGCTGCCTCTGTAGTGATGCCACCTGGTGCTCATACTGGATTCTTAAAGAGTCCACCTACAAACAAAAGACAACAGTTGTTTATGGCTGATATACTATGTTACAGTACATGCCATACAGTCAAATCCAGTTACTTGGAGCTCGCGCTTATTTGGGCCAAATCTGTTAGTACCAAAACAAATTCTAGCCAAATCTGGTTAATTGAAATGTCCAGTTATTGGAACCAAAATGATCCCATCCCGACGTAGTCTGATTAACTAGATTCTACACATTTTTTTCCAACTATTGGACTAAATATATTGTAAGAGTGCATGCTTATTTGATTTGGATTTCATACCAGCATACTGCATTTTAAATATTATTTTCATTCAGTATTATCTTAAAATTGTTTGGATTAAGTGTACAATATTTTCCCACAAGTTTAAAGGCTTAGTTATCAATAAACATACTTTTTTGACATGTATATAAAGGTTTCAGCATTGAATGGAGCTTTAGATATGGTGTACTTAGCACAATGACTTAATAGATAAGTTTAACTTAAAGATACTAAGCCATGTTGGTTCTATTCAGTTCAATGTCTAAGCCTTAATAACACACAATTCTTAGACATGTAAATTAAAAGTTGGAATCGAGGAAAAAGATAAGGTTAAAATAGTAAGTTAAAAAAAATATATATTTTGTTTTGTAAAATAATTTTGTACATAGAATGCATAATGCATAGTAAAATTTCAGTATAAAATGTGCTACATTGTGGGTAGAATGCATCAAAATCTCTGAAGTCCAGGCCTAAAAAATAAGAACTTAGCTTGCTCCCAGTCTTTTTAAAACTAATTTTTTTATTGAACAGCTTTGAGACTATACTAAAAGAGAGAAGGAGAACTAAAGTGCTCATCAAACCATGATCAAAGCCTGATCAGACACACAACATGTGAACAACCTCTTTGTCCACTACCCTTTTTATTCAACTCCTTAGAACATTTTTTTTCAACACTCTGCAGTACTGACCAAGGAAACAATTATGTATAGCTAAATGTGTTTAAAGCTGTTAAAAGCTACATCCCCTTCAATTGCTTTAAACTGGATTTTTTTTTTTAAATCTTCACATGTAAAATGTAACATATCCATAAACATTAATGAAGTCAAAGGATTTCAATAGAAATCTATTAATAAAAAAAAAGAAAGTTCATAGCACACAAAGCTTCTGTGCTGTTACTAAGTATCAACATGAAAGGAAGTAAATGATTGGTTCAAAGTTCCCTTTTCCACATTAAGTTTCACTATGATATTAAGTGTGTAAGATACTTTTAAATAAACAAACATATAGCAATCAATTCAACTAGAACAGCTTCAAATCATTTCTCTGTTAAGACAGCAAGGCCTAGCAGTAAACAACATCACTGATATGTCTTCTCCACCCCCCCCCCACTCCTCATACCACTACAATACCAAACTATAACAGCTTCATATTCATCCCTCTTAAAGAAAAAAACTAACCACTAAGATACCTAAGTGCACCCATATATCTTTCTCTCTCTAGATCTTGATACTACAGTCTTTGAAAGAGACAGGATTGTATTCAACTAAGTTAACCTTTTTATTTTTAATTCAAAGACCTGGGATATCAGTGGAAATGGAAAGGGGAGAAAAGAGAAAAAAAAGGGGGGGGGGGATACAAACAAAAACTATTTCCCTACTTAGATCTAGATCTATAGAGAGAAGACCAGGGGACATAAATCTTGCTGTGTTTACATATGAAACTGGAATGGCCGCGTCTATAGATCTGAGATAGTTTGATCAGGACCTATTGATTGACTGATCACAGGTACGAGGCGGGGGGAGGGGGGTGCACCAGAACCGATAAGTGAACATTCACTTGTCTCAGTATCGAAACACTGGGCGGGTGCTGATCTGGTTGGGTGGGAGCTTTTGATATGGGGGGGGGGTATTAATGCTTTTGTATTTCTACACTTTCTGCGATCGCATTTTTTCTTTTGGTTGTGTTCAATGTTCCGCGCTATGAAGGCCCTACCCAACATAATACACTACCAGTTGACTCAAGTTGCGTCTTTTCTTTACACTAATAAAATACATGCTGTTATATTTATTTACAATTCTTTGCAGAATATTTTCTACACGCAACCAATGGCAGGTTTCAATGAAATTACACTGTACACATTTTTTTTTAAAGTCTCGACTGAGCACAATGTGAAAAATAATAATTTTTTTTTGTTATTGCAAGGTTTGTTTTTTTGGACTTCAGATAAATCAATGTTTTTTTTTTGTTTTTTTTTTGTGGATTTCTTTATACAGCTTCTGAAAGAACATAATAAAGTATGATGCACTATCGAAAAACTAAGAGGAATATATATATAAGCCAAGCCAAAAAAAAACAAGACGCGAGTCAAATAAGATGTTAACACTTTGGCTGTTCAATATGAAAACAAACTAATATTAAAGTTTAATTATGTTCAGAAGTTTTCAGAACCCAGAATTTGTATTTTATTTTTCTACTTTCAGTTTCCACCACTCTGTACGTCCTTTTTTTTTGAGCGGCCCCCGTAAAGGTTTGAACAGTCACTTTTACTTTTGTGTGGTCTGTCCGTCTGTCACGTTTCGACCGTAAAAACTAGAAAAGCACTATTGAAAACCTTTTTAACGTATTTTGTAAACTTTGTGTGCAGTGGCTACTTTCTAACTTATGAAATCAAATCGTTTTATTTTCACCGTTAAGTCTTAGTTCTAGAACGATGTAAATCTGTTCATATGGCTAAACAGTGTCACAGTAATGACCACCAAACCCGGCATTTCTTTGCATACTCAAGTGTACAAGGATAGCGCAAATGTGAATTAAAGTCATAAATCGAATAGAACCATGAACAAAGAGAACTACTTGGTTGATTGTATCCCTCGCGCCTCTGAGAGTTAATCTATCGCTGGGTACGAAACATGTCAATACTTGTTTACGCAGTCAATTCAGAAGAGTGTACGCCAGCAGTTACCTACGATTGTACATGAATAGAGTATCAAACATTGGGTCCACCCGTGCTATAGACACTATTACCTTCTGCTGGGCCAACTCAACGATGAGGCCATCTGGAATCCAACTTATGCACAGCCCTAGCTTTCCGCTCTGTCCGATCACTTTCATACGACCATCTTCCATTTCACTATCACCGAAAGCCTCAAACAACAAAACTTAAGGCAGAACACATCCCCACATCGTGTCTCTTACTAAACCTGGTCTTACAATGAGTCACCAAAACTCATTCGGCTGGATAGGATCTCTTCATTGGCACATCACACCAGTTTGATAAAGAAAAAAATACATATCCTATAGAAGTTTTTCAGTTATACCAAACTATCAGCAGTTTCACTTATCTTCCATTTCACTAATCAACAGTTTGAATTAACAGTTAGAAAATGTTGAAACTGGACAAGATGAATACAAAGTTTGACAGTGAACTCAATTACCACTTCAACCGGTGACAACACGCACACATACACTGCGCGCGTGAGTTGGTGAAACAAGTTATTGAGAGTTTATGACGTAATCGCAATTATTTCTCGACAAAACACTGTTTCACCATTATCATATTGTCAATGCGTGAACATTTAATTCAGGCACTGGGTGTCAAAGATATTTCACAGCTGGACGTATTGATTCTTATTCTGCCAATAATGAGAATTTCAACGAATTCTGTGCTAAATAGTTGACTAGGTTATGCAGAAACATAAGTGAAAGAGTCAGGCACCAACAAAAGATTGACTCAAAAATACATTTGAACACAACAAATTGGCACTAAGAGAAATTCTACATAAAAATATCCAAGCCATCAGTCGCTTTAAACAGCCGATACAATTCCTGGCTAGAAGCTATGGCACAAAAACATTGTCGTGGCAGTGACAGTAGACGGAACAATGCCAACGAAAAGTTCAGTGAATGGACAGTAGCTACCTTTAAGACAACAATGTTTACACGAGCTCTATTGTATGATACTTGCAAGGAGAGGGGCGTTTTCGTGTTGACTTTCAATGCCACAAAAACACCCGGAACTCGGGGGAACCAAGTGTTAAACATTGGCCGCGATCACATTTGAAGCTCATATTGGGTTAGGATAGAACAACAATTAATTAAAGACAGTATGAGAAATAATGGCAATACAAATGGTGAAAGGCTGCCCAATTATCGACTTTTCTTAATCTCACCACAGTTTTTTTACCTAAGTATATCAATTGTCTAAACTTAAGCAAAGAACCGACCCAAATATGTCATTTTTTATCAACCGCAACAGAAAAGAGGATCAAATATATTAACTGTTATCCACATGAACAGAGAAACTACCTAACTTTACTAACTGCATCAACCTAAAAAAGAATATATCGCAATATGCAAACTTGTATCAACCTGAACAGAGAAGTTATCCGATAAGCTTGAAATCTATTACATACAACCAAACGTATATCAGGATGTACTACACTAAGAAAAATTGTCACACTCCAGCTCCGAAGTGTTGTCGATTTGTTTTCAAAAATTCACCTCAAAATCAACCCAAATATTTGAATACTTTATAATACAAAGCGCTTATAATTACACTAGGGCCACTCAACAGAAAAAATAAAGTATAAAACAACTGTCAAAGTGAAGAGGAACTTCTTTAACCAAAGACTGAAGACGAAACTGAAGATGTTTTTGGACTTTACGTTCAGCCCGTGCTTCGTCTCATGTTTTATTTCTAGAATAATGAAACACTTCACCCCGTCAGGGATGGCAAGCAATCATAATGAGTCAAGGTTTAATTAGTGGATCTCCCTGTCCGCATTGATTGCAATGCAATATTTAATTAGATGCCTGCCTGTCTAGGCCAATGATTTGTACTGGTTGTTTTGTTTTTTGTTTTCAACATACAGTAACAGCACAAACGTAGAGGAACAGTACAGAAATAAACAGAACAAACATACAGTGAATTTAACAAGAGCATGGCTGAGCACATTCACTGGTCATAGCACGCTCTAAAGAATGTTCAGAACAGAAGCCTTCATTGATTGTATGGTATCCAGTAACCCTAATAGTAAACCATTTGGATAATGGTTTGAAAAGAAAAGGGAGGGAGAGATTGTAGTTTGATACCCCCCTTGCCCACTAAATGCAGTGAAACAGATGAAAAGTGAAAAGTCTGCTATAATACTGGGACACCAATGGGGCAGGACAGTCTAGACAGGAAGAGCCTAGAGAAGGCCTGGCAGCACATTTAACGAGTAAGAGTCAAGGTGAGCACTGAGGCCAGATCTATGACACAAGTACAAGCACATGTTTCAATGTCAGATCTATGACACAAGTACAAGCATATGTTTCAATGTCAGATCTATGACACAAGTACAAGCACATGTTTCAATGTCAGATCTATGACACAAGTACAAGCACATGTTTCAATGTCAGATCTATGACACAAGTACACGCACATGTTTCAATGTCAGATCTATGACATAAGTACAAGCACATGTTTCAATGTCAGATCTATGACACAAGTACAAGCACATGTTTCAATGTGTCCGTGTATTTTGTTAACATCTTGTGCTAGCGATTGAAATCTGATTCACAAGATTGATCAACGTGATAAACAAAACAAGGGAATGGGCGAGTGGTAGGAGGTACCCGGTAGCCTAACTTTTTTTTTCAAGCACAGAGCCGTCATTCTGCTGATTTATACATGACAATTAATTACAAACAAACATTAACCTCGCCAGTAACACCAGGGGAGTCGAATGGGAGGGGGGAGGTGAAAGTTATTTGAACAATGTTAGTAATATGATCCCAACAGAAAAAAGCGGTCCTCTCCATCCCCTTTTCATAACGCTGTGTGCCATCAACATTAAAGACTTCTCCAAGTTGTTAATGCCAGCGACTGCTGAAAGATATTTGTGCGCGACACGGCATGGCCAGTGGTGCTGGGTCATTTAGCACGGGATCCCAGCTCTCACTTTCACCCGTCGGCCTCCCGGATTTTATCGTGAGAGCCCGTGGCTTAATTAAACAAACGCCATACTCGGCCTCCGGTGGACGCAAACAGCGGTTGCTAACTGGTTGTCAAGGTAAACAAAAAAAAAATCTCAAGAGAAGACAGCACATTATATAAGCAAACTCTCCAGTGTATAAAAACAAGAAGTCACCACTTCATTAATGTAAAGAAAATAGACAAAGTGAGGCCATAAAGTCGGGATCTAAACAAAACCACGGCAGAAAATTAAGATACATCAATGTTTGTTTTTTCTTCCTTTATGTCAATGGACCTCATTCACCAAACATAAACAAACAACATTTTCTCTATATGTTCTATACAAATTACGCAATACGTAAGGCTGCCACGTGATACGTATTTTTCATTATTTTATCAATCTTATGACGTGGCTAAATGTGTTTATTTACAATTGGTGAATGAGGTCCATTGCTCTAGCCCCAAGTTCATCCCACGTTAATACTAAAACCTGTCTAGTTGAATACATACACCTTTAAGGTCAAGATAACTGGACGACTATTTCAGCATATCGGCGATCTTGGCTCGAGGACAGTCTAGACATGGAGTTTCAAACATGGTGGAAAGTCTATAAATAGTAAGCTTACTCGATGTAACCGATGTACAAAAATTTTTTTTTTTTTTTGAGTGAATGGGGAAGTATCTTTAAAATTCATTTCAAAGACAAACCTCTGACGGATGAATAGCTCAGTTAAATTAAGTCCGTAGCTGATCCAAATTAAGAACTATTACCAAATCACTCATAGCTTCGTACAGCGTTAGCTTAAGTGAATTTGTGATATCACAAATTTTGATACTAAATTTCTGTATTTTTTTTTTTTTTTTTTGCCCGCTCTTCAAAAATGTTGCCTATCACTGGTTTAGTTTATCCATGGTTTAGATTACCGTGGAAATCCCCAACAGAAAGGCAGATATTTAATCAAGGTAGAAGTATACAAACGTTGTCAAGGTCTTTGTCAAGTTTAGTAAAGTTGTATTTGCAGTTTATAATTATTATGAAGTTTTATAAAACTTCTATCATAGAGTAGTCAACTCCAAGGTTTTAACATTATTGCAAGACATGTAAACTTGGTGTAAACGTTCAAATTGAAATGGTCATGTAACTACTAAGCAAGGGGCCTGTTCAAGTTAGAATGACCGTGCACAATTTAGCATTGAACAGATTCAAAAGAATTTGGCCACTATGCATCTCAAGCGTGGGTCTTTTCTTGTCGATTCTTTGATTACTCTAGTAACGCCTCCAAAAGGTCGAAGATGAAAACAAACAGATTATTGTATTTACAAAAATAGAGGCATTTAACAGATCGTTGTATAATTCAAATAGAGGCTGTTACTAAAAACGTGTATGAGATACCAGAAAAATTCATAAACCCAATAGAGGCTGTTATAAGACTTTTTATGTAAGGCTTCATAATCCAATACCGTTGTCAAAGATGGGCTTTTAAGCTAATAACAGAGTGCCGAGTTAGACTATATTAATGTGCATGACTACGTCAAGAAGAAACATTAATGTCCCATTACATATTGATTAATGAACTCAACTGGTATATCGGTATTTGATCTTGGCCAGTGTGGTACTACTAGAAAAAAAAAGGTGAGCTAATCAATCGCCCCGTGGCCGTCACGCGCATGCAGCCAAGGGGAGATCAGCGAACACAGACTGGCATGGCGGGCAGATCAAGAGAAGGTAAGATGCTGGTACACGGAGAGCATTTAATACAGGAGTAATCGAACCCCAATGATATCGATTGTCCTAGAGAGATGCCTTGATATTTACTCGTGTAAGCATGTTTTCAATGCTTACTGTTAGTAGAGCACATGGAATAACGGTTGTGTAGATTCAAGTCTAGGATTATGTAGCTCCTCCTCCGTGTTCCAAGACGAGCTCTTAGTTCCCCTTTCAGACCTTGTGGTCTATAGGGCAGATGACGTAAATGTCATCTGTTTCTGTGGCCCACGGTAACGAGGGTGTCATGTGGCCAGCACGACGACCAACCGCCTTTACTTTTCCCCAACGAATGTCATGTACACATTAGAGCTGGGTGGACTCAGAGGTGCCAGAAAATCAAGAAATAAAAAGTTCCCGTCGTCACCGGGATTCGAACCCGGGACCCTCGGTTCAGAAGCCAAGCATCTTACCATTCATCCAACGCGCATCCGAGCACAATTTCCTATGAACTCCAATAATCATATCAACATCTTATCGACCCCCTCTAAAAAAAAAAAACAGGAAGTCAAAACTGAATAAAAAAGAAACTTGCAGGTACTAAGAGCTTAGAATGGTTACGGATGCTCACAACAGAATCAGAATGAAAAAGAAGAGAACACACTATAGTTACATTGAAATAAACAAAACTCTCTATATTCGATACATAGATACGCCCAGTAGTTTTTGCTGTATGTTTCACGTGGCTCGGAGGTTCCTTCAGAATTGAAGATTATTATATCCTAGCCCATACCTCCCTTATGACGAAAAAAAAAAGCGGCGGGGGGGGGGGGGCGGGGAGGGGGTCTAACCAGGGCCCATCAAGACATCAGTCCAGAGCGCTTACCACACGGCAAAATGATGAGCAATATAGACTAAAATAACGATGATTAGGCTTGCCTGTCATTGACATTAGTTTACAGTGATTTGAGAAGACAGTTAACAAACTGAACATTTAATTCGATCCAACATGCAAAAATAGTCTACCACGAGATGGCACCGAGCCCAGTCCATGAGAGATCTAGTCTATAGATTTACAGATACATGTGAATGTAGATCTATAATAAATGATATTAAAATCTAATCTAATGTCAAGGTGGACATACCTGGAGCATGTGTGAGCCGTAGAATCAACACA
>JADKLZ010000003.1:54131392-54143283 GCA_021533235.1 Biomphalaria straminea
TATGGTCTATGTAACCATAACTGAGTGGGGCTGTTTGATTAAGTCTCACTTTCACTTGGAAAACGGAGAAGTGCGCAATAGGTGAACTTTTCAGAGACCATATAGATTCTAATTACCAAACTGTACTGTTAACTTTCTAGTTAAAAACATAGAACTATGAACTAACAGTACTAACTGATGATGGATAACATCATTTGAAACGTGTACCAAGATCTAAACACAATGAGATTATCAGCTCGTTGGAGAATTCAATATAGAGAAATATAATGACTGGAAACACTTCTATTGCCATATGCAATGTTTTCTACACCCACAATAGCAAAAACGTTCATGATTCAATTTCTTACAAAATTAACACAAACACACACACAAGACCAACTATATCTTTTCAATGGACCAACACACACAATCCCTTCTAAATGTTCAAGGATCATAAACCCACCTGCAACCACCAAATATAGCGTCTCCCTTGATAAAAACTTCGGCACATTAAAAATCTAGATCTAGATATCCCCCTTCTAAAAGGTCTAATGTTGACAGGAAGGTAAGATAGCGGCCAAAGGCCGAAACAAAAGGTGGGGAGGGGTGGGGGAGGCAGTCACGTGCTATTGTTACCCCCCTAACTAAGCCACAGAAAACTGGATGCGAGAATAAAGTGATGAGAATACAGAGTACTGACGGGAGGAAATGAATATATCATACATGGTTAGGGCAATGCAACAAGAGCAGCGGGGGGCAGATGGAGAACAAGGCTAGCTGCTCAAGGCTAAATCTAAGCTCATCATTACCGTCACCTCAAATATACACACACTAAGGCCACACTTTTAGCAGACATGCAATTTGATAAATGTGAAAGACTATAAGGTCAAATGCCTCATTTTATTATTTTTTTTTGGCCGTTGCGTGTTTAGTGTCGACTGTGTTACAGACAGGACAACTCTACACAGGGTGGACAAAAAACAAGAATTAGTCACAGTTTTCCACTTAGCAACTTGTAAATATATATTAGCATCATTCGCGCCTTCATTTTTGTAAATGCAGATCATTTGTTGGGGGGGGGGGGGGTCATAGACGAGCAGGGATACGATTGGTGAGCTTGTAGTACTTGCAATGCGAATACCGCGTTCGCGAGGTTTTATACATAGCATTAGGATAGCAGTCGCGCAAGCGTTTCAATAGCCTTCTGTCAGAAATCACAATTTAGTACAACTTAATGCCTGACTATAAAGATTATAAATTCCACTGCAGAGGACAGACGTAGACGGAGAAATGAGAATCTAAATCGACCACCGCAGGCTAATAGTTTATGTCTGCGCTGAATGTGGCAAAATATGTAGCTTGCAGCTGCGCAGTTACGTGAAGTACTGTACTCCTCATTAATCTTAGCACTCGAAGACAAACCTTATTACAAATAATGTTTATGTCGCGTGTAAATAGGTAACAGCACAAATACACCAGCACTCCAAAAAGAGATCAATGCATCGATGACATTGAAGATGAAATAGAAAATGAAATATATGTCCTTTTAACAGAAGTCTAGCCTTGAATATTTTTTTTTCACTCCCTCTTCGACATTCTAAACATTGAAATTTTACAAGTGCGCGTTATGGACACAAATAATGTCGAGATGGCGAAGAGATTTTTAAAGACAAACTTATTCAAACATATCACCACCTCACAGATAACTGACATCTATATAATGACAATGTAATATGTCACTATAGTTGAACTCTTACACATCTGAACGTGAAAGCAGAGTAGTGCTATGGACAACAAACTGGGAGACACAAAGACGAGACTTGTTTGTAATTGGCTGCTCTAATCTGACATGGAAACCAATGTGGGCCAGTATTTGTCCAATCCAAGTTGCCCAGAGGCACATATTAGAGCCAAGAGATTACATGTGTTTACACCACGTGACCAACTGAACCAAACATAAAGGTTTTGTACCTTAAAACTTGAAATTTAAAGATTATTACCGTACTTTATTATTTATTATTACACAGGTCTGTGAGTAATATAAATAAAAAAGAAGATTCTGCACTATTTGAGCTAAGCTAGTTAAAAGAACTGGCCCAAAAATGTGTGTGTATATATATATATAGGCCTATATAAATAAGACTGGCTGTTGCATATTTAGCATTTCAACCGAAACTTATTATCGATGATGATTCCTAAATTACAGTCGATTAAAATTTAAGATGAATAAATGGTAGGAAAATAGATATCCAGCAAACGGCTATTAGTTTAAAAAAAATGAACAAATATTATATATTTTTAACATAAATATGAACACATTATAATTTATAGAAAGCTGAACACAAATTTATTCAACGTAGTACAGCCTACAATTTACATTTCGGCAGAAAGCAATGCCAGGGGAGCCAACAAACCCTTTCCCAGTAACTGGAGTTGAGTACCTTAAAGGATTTTAGAAACACATCTGTGTTATCGCCCAATACTTGCAACAGTAAGAACATTAGCATTTAAACAAATAATGAAGCAAAATCGCGACCCTTTATATTACGGCCAGAATACATTCTAATAAAAAAAAAAAAATCCAGGATGGAGCGATTTGAATTAAGAATATCAAAAATTGTTTACAGTTAAAATGAACTTGAACATAGACATAGAAAACAGTAGCCTGAAGCCATTGGTAAAGTGGGTACCAGAATCCAAATATGAAGTCATGAATATCAAATATCCAAAATTTATCAAAGTGTCAAGGTAAATAGTTAACAAAAATGATTAAAATCGTATTATTACTTATTTTCTCTACTTAAGATTTGGTCAGAGTAAGCAGATTGCACTATTTATATAAAAGTAATGTTACACTAGACTGTAAGGCGGGGAAAAAAAAAAAAGCAAATAATAAACACTAACTCAATTAGGCAATAGTTACACCAACAAATAGTGCAGATCTGTAGGAAAGCACAGTTAGACTACAACAACACTACTCAGAAAAGATCTACCTAAAGTCTACTATACACCTAAGAAATGTCAAAGCAAAATGTTAGAGCTGCACACTAAATGTGTTAATAGTGTTAGTCTTTCTGCTATGGAATAAATTCATTGTACAACTTTTTATAAAAGATTTTAAAATTTTATTCTGAATTTCTTTTTTTGGTTGATCAAAACATAATATCAAAATGTTTACAGGCACAAAGAAATGTTTTCGTGGTTATAGTCATCTTATTTTCCAAACATATTTGAAATTAAAATTCTTTTATTAAACAGAATTTCAACTTTTATACTAGACATGCATCAAAATTTGAATTTAAAAAAACCTAGACAATGTTTTCAACACCCCATATATACATATCACAACAGTATCTTCTGTTCTAAATAAAATAGTAAAACAACTGGAAATGTATCACTCAATCACAACATTCATTAAAGCATATTTGTCAACACTGCGCTCATTACTAGATCCTCTTCTGACTACTGAACCAGCAGTTTTAAAATATTTAAACTTTATAACTATATATGTATATATAAACATTGCAATATATATATATATAATGGACCTTTATAAATAAATAGTTGTTCATTAAAAAAAATAGATTTATAAAGAACACAATGTCAAGTTTGACATTTAGCTAAGTACATTAAAATATGTAAAGTTAATAATGAACCAATAAAATGTCAACCATTGAGAAGAATGAACTGAATCATGCACTGTGTCAACATGAAAGCATGCAAACAATAGAGAACAGCAATAAATGAAACAATAAGGAAGGAAATGATTTTCCAATATTTCCAAAATAAGCACAGGGGAAAACAACAAAACAAATGTCCCCTACCCCCCAGATGTCATTTAGTACATGAAATGAAAAGCTAACGTAGGACGTGGTTAAAATAGATTCAAAAATGAAAGCATTGGGTAATTAAGAAAGGCTATGTTATAGACTGGTCAAACTTCTTCAACTAAAAGCTGCCTTAATGCCACTTCATTTTTGATTGGACTGATGGCAAGTGATTAGTAAAGTGGAGATTTTTTTAAATGAATTGAGATAAGAAAATGTTTTTTTTTAAGACAGTGGAGATTTTTTTAGATGTAGCAAGACAAATCTTTTAAAATGTTTTCTAAGAGTTTGAACTATTGTCTTGATTGCTTTGATCTGTTTTTGCTGCCTGGAGTTCATATTCCTTTAACAACTTGGATCTCAAAACCTCTATGGCTTTAATATGTTGGCGGTTAGTGTCTCTCTCATCATATTTAGTTCTACTTGCTGAGGGAGGGGGATTTATGTTCCCTTTGGTTTTGCCTATCATAGATGTATTTACAAGGGGATTTATTTCTGTTGCTGCATGACTCGTATCAAATAACTTTATGTCATGATCTTTGATTTCTTGCAGAAGCCGATTTTTATCCTCCCTGAGCGTTGCCTCCCTGTCATGGAGTCGAAGCTCAATATCTGAAATGTGCTCTTCCATCATGCGTTTCTGCTTCATCAATTGTATTTCGGTGAAATCTTTCAGCAGGCACATTTGCTCCAGGTGGCGTCGTTCAGCCTCACAATGCTGAAGCTCTATCTGGCGTAATGTTAACATTTTATACAAATGGTCTAGCTCCTCTATCTTTACCATCAGTTCCTCTTGTACTTGAATGACAGAATCAGATTTTTGGGCTTCCAGAAACTCTTTGGAGATATAGGGCTGCTTGCCCGATTCTTTGTCTTCCAACTGTTGAATAAGATCACTTCTCTGATTCTGTAAAGCCGTCAGATGATTGCTGAACGTTTTTTGCCACTCTATGACATCCTGGTCCTTTTGCTGCAGTTGAAACTTGAGATGCACTGTCATGGCTTCTTGCTTTCTCAATCTAGATCGGAGTGAAGAGTTCTCCTCTTCCAACATACTTATTTGTTCCATGCAGATAGAAAACTTGTGCTTTGTGATCTCATCTGTTGGGTGCACAGTCTCAGCTCTAGTTTGACTGACATTAAGCTCCTTAAGCTCCGTCTGCTGATCAGAAGGTGCTTTACCCACCAGTTTCTCTTTCCCCAGCTGGTCTTTGAGCAATGCTTTCTGAAACAAAGCATTCTCTTTCAAATAGATTGCTTTGGTATCAACAAGGTCTTTCCTCAACAGGTTCAATTCATCAGCAAGAGTTTGATCATCTAATGCTATAACAGATTCGTTGGTGTCAAGCAATTTATCTGATGACAAGTTAAACACTTCACTGTCTGTGTCTTCTGAGACAAAGCCTGAAAGACTTGAACTGCCATTGTTCTCTTTGTTTAATGCAATGTCTTGAATATCTGACAGAGTCTCTACGGTTGATGGCTGTGAGACTTCTAGAGCTGTTTGTTCCAATATTTCATCATAAATGCTTTTAGCTTCTATTTTTCTTTCTCTGCTATAACTGTCTAAACCAATAGCTGGCTGATGAGGTTCTAAAAGTATATTACTGTTTACGCTAACATTATCTTCAGTCTTACTTAGCGATGGGTCAATGCTTTCATTTTTTAATGCCCCGTTACTACCTAAAGGATCCCCCAACAAAAGATTTAATTCACATAAAGCCATGTCTACACCTTGATTAACAACCCACTGGTACAACTTGTGGAATTTGTGTCTCACCTCTTGGCAATCCTGCCGTGCACAGCGGCCATCAAACACTTCCCAGATGCTTGCTGGTTCTTGCTCAAAAGCCCCCGTCTCGGTGCTGGTCAGTTCCCACTCCAAGGGCAAGTCTTGGCCAGACTGATGGGAGATTTCTTCAAGCTCCTCTAAGAAACTTTCCCTGACGGAGCTACTGTCACTACCCTCACTTTTTGAGCTTTCAGCTTCATCCACAGATTGTTTGACCAGAGTTCCGTCTTCAAAGCCAACAGAGGGTGATATGGCACATGGGGTAGGCACAGTGGCCAAGGAATGTACATCACCTGGTGTCATAACTGTCTGAAGCTCTTGAAGTACACGGTCATGAAGCTCACGAGACCGAGACACTTCTAAGGAATGTGAATCTCGTGTGGTTAGCATTGTCTGAAGTTCATGCTGCACACGATCACGAAGACCACGAGCCCTGGACATTTCAATCTGCCGCAACAAATCATCACGTACTTCAGCTAGCTCCTAGTAAAACAAAAAGAACCCAAAGATGCTTTAAAGAAACAAATCTTTACAGTTTGTTCTATGAAAATCAAAGTCAACAGAAACAGCCATTATGATTTTATACTTAAAGAAGATATTTGAGACATTTATATTCAAGAAATGGAGCATAAATTTTGTCACTTTGAGTGCAAGCAGTCAACCAAAACATTGAAACATTTTTTTTTTCATGAAACAAAATGAAATCATGTAAAGGTGAATAATATTCATAAAGAGAGGTGAGAAAAAAAGGAACAACAAAAACAAAACAAAACTAGTTCCCACTTGACAAACAACTTGAAAGGCATTGTTTTAGTTAGTGAGTTACTGTTATGTATTACCAGGAGTACCCCTGAAAGTTATTTACTAGTAAGTCAAGCCTCTAAGGGACACCTCTGATGCAGTTAGAATATAAAAGTGAAGAGGAGTAAAAACTCTAAAAATTATTGTTTGCAAGACCTCAAACCTTAGTAATATGTTTAATGGAGCTCCTTTTTTGTCCAATCATTAAAAAAAGCCAAGCAAGGAAATAAAGATTATTGAATTATTAACATTACCCCCCCTCAAAAAATGGACTTCATGAATACTGAGATAATGCAACAGGAATGAGTTCAATATCTGTCTGACATTCCCAATCATCACTTGTTAACCATTCTAGAATTTAAGGCCAATCTTCTATTTACCACAAAACAAGTTGGAGGAAAGGGCCCAATATTCATTTCTCCCCCTAAAATATGTATTACTGACCTGGTTCTCCTTATGGAGTTTTTCCACCACTTCCCCAAGTTGCTCATTTCTTTCTGCAATATCTGGCATGCTGCTAAGCCTAGCATCTGTTTGATCTGATGCTCTGCTCTTTAGTTCCTGGGTGTGTCTCAGATCCATGTCTCTCTTCAACTTCCTCAAAGCTTTGGTAAACTTGCGCTCCCACTCGTACCTGACAGCTTGTACCTTCTGGGCAAAATGCTGCTCTGTCTCCTTTTTGAACTGATCACACTGAGCTTCATATTTGAATTGCAAATCAGATTCTTGCTTCCTCAGCTTCATCACATATTGCTCTTCCAGATCTTCCATCATTTGATTCATTTGCTTTTCATTAATAGTCCCTTGAGTCATCTTTTCATTTGTATTACAGTCATCATCGCAGACATCTACTTTTTTAGATGCTGAATGCTCCTCTGCTTTATTCAAATGTGGCGTTTGCCCTTGTTCTCCATTCAAATTGAAATCAAATTGAGATTCATCAGGTTGGTGATGTGATGGGGACATACCTACAGAAAGTTCATTAGGCCAGGCTATCCTTTGCGTTGTCTCTTCAGCAGATTCAATTAAAAACAAATCAGACGTCTCAGGTTGAAACCCTTCATGGATCTCATTTTCCCAAATGGGGTGCATGTTCAGCTGATTGGAACTATCCATGAACCTTTCACTTTCAACTTCAGGTTGGAACCTGTCATTCGTCTCTTCAACAAAGTCTGGCTCTTGATTTATCACTGAATTGTTGTTTGTATTAGAACTGGCATTAATAGAATTTGTTTTCTCTGCCACAAATCCTTCCAAGACCTCAGGCTCAACTACAGGGGAAAAGCATTCATCTGTGACACTTGATTTGGGATATTCTGTTGAGGTATGGGAATACGGAGGACAAATAGTTTCTACTCCTGAATTCAGATGCAGTTTACGTCTAGGAATCTCTTGAACTGACAACTGTCTTTTCAAGGAGCTATTTTCCTCTGATAAACTGTTAATCCGACTTCGAAGATCTTCGACACTAGGCAAAGTAGTCCTTCCATCACTGTCCCAATCTTTTCGTGACTTCACAGCTTCCTCCACAAACTGTTCTAACTCTGATATCTTTAACTGAAGATCTTTATTTTTGGTGATGACATGGTCAAGGTCAATTTTCTTCTTTTGTAAAGATTCAAGAATTTGTTTCTTCTCAAGAGACAATTCTGAGACTTGATGTCTTAAAGAGATTATTTCCTCTGCCGATTCTGTGCTTCTTTCACTCTCTTTCTCAGCCATACTATGAAGTACTGACTTAAGCTCTTCTTCCCTCATTGCCATCTGTTCTCTTAAATGTCTCACCTCATCCTCAAGACTCATATTGAGAATCTCGAGATCTCTTCTTTTTGTTTCAAGTTCATCAATTCTAAGATCAAGCCGGTGTTGTTCCTCGGGGTACTCCCCATCAGCGATGAAACATTTCCGCAGTCTTTCTAACTCACTTGTGGCTATGCAGCACTTGTCCTCGAGCTCATACATGCGTGCTTCACAGCTTTTCTCTACGTTCCTCAATTCCATTTCATGGTCATGCTTCATTTCCTCCAGGTGCCTTTTGAGCCTGGATATTTCTGTTTCATAGATCCTTCTTTTCTCCTCATTGTCAGACAACTGAAACTCCAGACTTTGCTCGAGGTTGCTTCTCTCTTTGTTGAACTTGATTGTTTGATCATTGATCTGCCTCTTTAGCTCTGACACATTTCTCTCCAGGGCAATACAAGAGTCTTCCAGCTCATTGGCCTGGATGTCATGAAGTCTCTTCAGACCAGCTATCTCGCACTCGTGATTGATCATGATCTTAGAAAGCTGATCTCTCAGCTTGGCAGCTTCAGAGTTTGAAGACTGATAGCTAATCTCCAGGTCTGAAAGCTGACTTTCAAATAAATCTTTACTGGAAGCAAATTTAGCCTTGCTGTCTTCTAGTTCTTTGGCTAGTTGTTCTCCTTGTTTCTCACTCAGAAGTAGCTTCTCCTCTAGCTGACAAATCTGAAGCTCAAACATATCTTTCAGTTGATCCTGACCTTGACCTACAGTCTTAGCCTGTTCTGCTAGTTTGGATCTCAGGCTTTGAATTTCTAAATCTTGCTGGGCCAGTTTGTGCTGCATGTCTTCCATGCAGGAATCAAAGTTAGCTTTAAGGAGTTCTCTCTCCTCCTGACTCTTGTCCAGGGAAGAAGTCAATGTGACAATAGTTTCTTTGAGATTGCTTTCAGTGACAATTTTGTGTTCCAGCTCTACCTTGATATCATTCAACTCCTTCGTATAGTTTTCTGTCTCGTGAGTAACTTTGATATGTTGTTGTTCCTTAAGGTCCATTTCTTGTGAGAGCTGGGCCACATTCTCTGCAAGTCTGTTACACTCTGACACATGATGGGATGAGATGTTTTCTAAAGATTCCACTTCTGTTTCTAGAGATGAAATTCTCTGCTTCCATGTATTTTCCAACTCTGTTAGGCTCTGACACTGAGCCTTCAAAGCATCAGTTTCTGCTTTTAGTGATGTGTTTGACTCAATTGATTCAGACAAAGTTATCTGAAGCTTTTTCAAATCTTCAATTAGGTTGCTCACATTTATACTTTGATGCTCTATTTGAAGCTTCTGTTCTAGAAGAAGCTGATCTTTAGCTTCTGTATCTTGTCTTAAAATGATAAACTGATTCATCAGATGAAGGTATCTGTCATTCCTTGTCATTATATCCACTGCAATAGTGTCAGTTTTCTTCTCAGCTGCAGCTATTTTAGAATGGTCTTCACTTGAACAAGCAACTTGTTCAGGAGATAATTCTAAGACACTTTTAGTTAAGAGATTTTCTATTTTACTTTCTTGTTCCTGTAGCCTTACTTCTTGTTCAATCATCACAGACTGATTTTCTTCAGATTTTTCTGAGAGATTTGATAAACAAGACTTGAGATGAACAAGATTTCTTTGTAGGTTAGAGTTGCTGCTCATTAGCTGTCTGCAATTTTCTTCTTCTTGTGATAGTTTATTTGTGATCTCTGCAACTTCCAAGTCTTTTTGGATTATCTTTTGCTGCATTTCAGTAAGATTTTGTAAAAGGTTTTCTTTGGATGATTGCTTTTCTAAGTTGGAGTCTTCAAGTTCTTTTTTGAGCATTTGCAACTCAGTTTCTAGTTCTAATAATTTTGACTTGGTTATATCTCTATCCTGCTCTACAAGACTGTACTCTGCATCTTTCTTCTGAAGTGTTGATTCGAGACTTTTCAGCTCATCGCAAACAACAATGTGCTTGACTTCCATCTCTTTAACTACATCATTATGATGCAATTTCTGAATACTCATTTCAGACTCTAGACTGCCCACTTTGTCCTCCAACTCATTTAGAATAATCTTCTGCTGTAGAAGCTGTTCACTGAGAGAGTCTCTCTCAAGGAATGTTGATTCAATCATCTTCTCCTTTTCTGACAATTCATGTTGTGTCTTGCATAGTTCAGCTTCTTTCTCGTAAAGGTTAGACAAACAGCTTTCAAGCTTATGATTTAGATTGACAATACTTTCACTAAGATCTCTGTTACTGCTAATCAATTCTTCAGATTTCAAATTAGACGCTTGAATCTCTTGTTTATTTGCCTCTAGCTCACTTTTAAACATGTCAAGCTCACCTTCTTTCTGCACTAACTTCTCAAGTGTTTCTTTGTGGAGCACTTCCAATTCAGACAATCTGATCTTGTAATTCTCAGTCACATAATCGTTGTCAGCCAGCTGTTGGTGAGCAGCAGAAATCTTGACCTGACAGCTTTCTGTTTGTTCTTGGACTAGTTGTGTCAGCCTAACAATTTCTTCATTCTTCAACACCAAGTTTCTATTGGCTTGTGACAGTTCTTCTTCTTTGAGGTCAATAGCTTCTTTCATATAACTAATCACCTTTTCCTTGTCCAAAATCATTTGATTAACATTACCTAATTCCTCATCTTTTTCTACCAATTGTGTGAGCATGGTTTTGATTTCTTCTTCTTTCTGGCCCAACAACTCACTGTCCTTGTTCATTGCTGCCAGCTGTTCATGTAATTTTGCTTTGTCGTCTACTAGTTCAGAAACAGCAACTTTTAGTTTCAGAATCTCAGCATCTTTAGTATTTAATAATTTGTTAGACTCTAAGTTTATTTCTGACTCTGACTTGAGCTGTGCCTGAACAATGATAAGAGAAGAATCTCTGTCCTCTACGACCTTCTGTAATTTAATATTCTCCTCAGTTATGCTTTCTATGTTTTTCTGTAAGATGCTTTTTTCCTGCATTGTGTTATCTAGACATTTTTGTAAGACACTTACTTCCACAGTTGTATCCCTTAGTGTACTCTGTAGTTTGATGATTTCTTCATCCTTGTCAATCGCATTATTTTGAAGAATGACTAGTGCTGCTTCTTGTTCCTCTACCCTTTTGGACAAGCAAACTATTTGCTTTTCTTTTTCACCCAGTAAGTCATTTAACTTAGATATTTCCTTCTTTTCTCCCTCTACCTTTGAATGAATGTCCATCATTTCAAGATCCTTTTCTGTAGTCTGTCTTCTCAGGGCAACTAGTTCATTCATAATTTCATTGGTCTTTGTATGCATTTGACTCAGATCTTCAACTTTCTCTTCCAATTTCTTCATCAAATTCTTGTTCTCACCCTCTACATTCAGCATCTTTTCTTCCAAGACCACAATTTGTTTATCTTTTTCAGACATCTTCACCCGAAGACCTGAAATCTCTTCGTCTTTCTTGAATAAAAATGTATTCAACTCAAAATCTCTGCTTTTGCCATTAGATACACTTTCATTCAGTTTAGATATTTCCTCAGCTTGATCAGACAGTCTTTGATTTAGATGAGCACAGTCTTCCTCTTTAGCATTGAAGGCCTTCTTCAATTTTAAGATTTCTGCTTCATGATCTGAAAGCTGTTTATCTTTGTCTGATAAGCTTAGCTGAAGATTTTCTATCTCTTGACCTTTTTCCATTTGTTTAATTATAGACTCTGATAAGTCCACTTCTTTTTCAGAAAGCATTCTTTGGA
>JADKLZ010000003.1:54143293-54156334 GCA_021533235.1 Biomphalaria straminea
TTCTTCATCTTTTTCAATTTGTTTCTTTGTGAATTCAGATAGCTCCACTTCTTTTTCAGAAAGTATTGTTTGGAGATTTACATTTGTGATTTCCTTTTCACTCAGTTTCTCAAGCAAGCAAGAGTTTTCATTTTCTTTTTCCATTATAGCATTTTGCAACTCACTAACCATTACATCTCTTTCGGAGATCCTAACCATAAGTTCAGAAACACTCTCTGATTTTTCAACTAGAATCTTGTAGATTTTTTCAAGCTGTTCATCTCTCTGAGCAACAATGTCATTAAGCTTGATGATGTCTTCATCTCTTTCACCTAATCTCTGCCTCATTTCAAGTTCACTGGCAGGTTCTGAAAGATGCATTTGCAGTTGATTCACTTGTTCATTCTTCTCTGCTAACACTTGATTCAAGTCATATACTTTCACATCTTGTTCTTTTAGTTTATCAACCATGCTTAAAACTTCCAGCTCTTTAGTTTCTAGATTTTGCATCATTAAAAGGATGTTTTGTTCTTTTTCAGAAATAACAAATTTCAAGCTGTCAATTTCTTGGCTACGTTCTCTCAGGTCCTGATTGAAGAATATGAGCTCTTCTTCTTTTTCTATTTGGAACTGCTTCATATTTTCATCAGCAGAGTTTTGAAGTTCAGACATTTTTCTATTTAAATCAAATAGTTCTTGTTCTTTGTCAAAAACTAGATGATGTAGCTTGTCTATTTCTTCTTGTGTCACAGAAAGCTGTCCGTTTAAACACTTTACAATTTCTTCACTTTCATGAACTCTTCCAAGCAGATATGAAACTTTATTTTCTTGCTCATGCAATTTGTTTTGTAAATCTGTGATCTGTACATCTCTCTCTGTAATGACAGCCTGTAGATTATCAATATCTCCCTGCATTTCTGATACTTTCTGGTTTAGGTTATTAATGGCACCATTTTTCTCATAAACAATGTCATTCAAAGTTGACAGTTCCGACTGCTTGTCCAAAAATGCTTTATGGATAGCCTTTAGCTCCTCTTCTTTCTCATTATTGGCTTTTACAAGCATTGAAACATTGTCATTACTTTCAGATAAAAGTGTATTCACATTAAATAATGTTTCCTCTTTGCCTTCAATGACAGCATGTAGATGAGCTATCTCAGTTGTTTTATCCAACAGCTGCTCTGACCAATTTGGTGTCTGGACACTCCCTTGTAACAAATACGTTTGCTCTGAATCACTCAACAATAAAATTTTCTCTTTCTTTCTATCAACTAACTGACTGTTGAGATCTAAAATCTGTTCCTGGTATTCCAGCAGTTTTTTATTTAGTTCTGCTATTGCTTCATCTTTCTGAGCAGCCTGCTTCTTGGAGGCTTTCAACTTCAACTGTTGAGAACTAGCTTTCTTTCTCTCAGCAGCTATTTCACAAGTTTTTCTTTCAAGATTTTCTTCAGACAACTGAAAATTGTTCACAATCTCTTTATAGTCAAGCTTGACAGTAATGAGTTCATTTTCAATATCATTAATCTTTCCTTGTAATTCTTGAACATGGGCCTCCTTGTCAACTATTGCCATTTGTAAATTATTTATAATTAGATGTTTTTGTGAGAGGGTTTCTCTGAGTGTATCAATCATGATTGATTGTTCAACTAAACTTTCTTCTGGCACATTCATTTTCAAATCTTTAGAGATATCTTGACTAGTTGAGGACTTGGTCTGATTGAAGTCATGGGTTTGATTTTCAGCTTCTGTTTGCTGAATCAGAGTAGCATCACCACAGATCTGGATTTCATTGTCTGTAGAAGTAGTTTGAGTTAGAAATTCTGTTGGGGTAGTTTGTGTCTTAGCATCCAGTAAGCTACAAGTTGAAGATGTGTTAGTCTGCATTTCAACATCTACTAAATCTCTTTCTTTATTTAGATTTGTTTGACTCTCAACATGAGAAAATTCTGTGTCTGTAGAAGACGCCAGAGTTAGAACTTCTGGGGGAAAAGTTTGTATCTCGGCATCCACTAAATTATAAGTATCAGAAATGGTAGTCTGAATTTCAACATCTACCGAATCTTTTCCATTCCGCTCACAGGCTTGTTTCAGCTCATTCTGAATACTGTTCTTTTCAGTTATTAAATTTAAAATCTCGTTTTCCATGTTAAAAAATTTCTCTTGATAATCTTCAAGTTTAAGCTTAAGTGTATCTATCTCTGACTGTAGAACTTCTACATATTCCTGATGTGATGAGTGCATATTGCTACAAATTCGTTTTTGCTCATCAAGGTTTTCCTGAAGATTTTGAATCTCTATTTCTTTTTCCTGAACAATCAACTGAAGCTTCTGCCATTGGGCAACAGTGCTCTCTAAATGAGACTGCAGTTCAGCTATTTCTTTGTGATACTGCGCCAACTGTAGCAAGTTCACTTCTTCCTCGTCTGAGTTTTTATGTACAGTGTGATCAGAATGTTTGGACTCTAGCCTGAGAAGAGATTCTTTAGATGCTGCCAACTCAGAAGTAGCCCTAGACAAGTCTGCTTCCAGAGATTGAATCTTCAGAGTCAATGACATTATTTCTGTTTTCAGAAGTTTTAATTCTTCATCATTGGACATTTGTTTTACACTAGAATTTTCCTTCTCAAGAAAACTTATCCTTTCAGCATACTGCTGAATAACAGTATCATTATTTACAAGTTTATATCTTAAATCTTCTATCAGAGACAAGAGCTGCATCTTCTCCTGATCAAGGCCAGGGACACTTTCATCACTCTTCTGTTGCATATAAACATTTTCATTGTTGGAGCTAACTATGACATCATTCTGAATGATGGAAATATCAACTGCAGTTGTGATTGCTTCTTTTTCTGTAGAACTAGAACTATTGTTTGTGTTGAGATTCTCGTGGTAAAGAGAGGGCACTCTGTGCACTTCATCAGCACTTTGTGATGTTTTGTCATTTGTTGTTAGATTTAAGAGTAATTTTTTCAGCTCTGACCTCAGCTGAACTTCTTTCTGATAATTCAGACTGAGGTCATTAAATTGTTCTTTTAAAAGATGAAGGTCATTTTCAGTGTGACCTAATGAATGCAACCTTTGCTGGATGTCAGCATTTAAAATGTTCAAATTATCAATCTGTTGAAGGCAACCAGAGTGCTGGTTCCTGATATGTTCATAATCTTGTTGTAAAGAGTCAACAAGAGAAAGACGTTTCGAGTGATCAGTAAGGTCAACTTCCAGGTCATGATTGATTTTCTGCAGCCTTGCTATTTCCTGTAAATCTGACTCGTGAGTTGATCTCAGTTCAGTCAACTGATGCTCCAGGTTGCGCAAGATGACGCTGTCACTGGAATCCTTTTCAGCAATCGTGGCCTGAATCAATGCATACTTTTGGTGTAATTCACTTTCTTCTAACTTCACAACCTGAAGAGCTTCCTCCAGTTTAAGAAGCTCTTCTGATTTAGCAGTGAGTTCGTTCATGAGCTGGTGTTCCTTGATGGCCCACTCTTTGTGTGCAGCAGCCCAGCGCTGACACTCGACAGTTTTGGCTTCAAGTTCAAGTCTATATGTATCAAACTGAGCTGACTGTGATTGTAACATCATCTGGCACTGATTGATAGTGTCATCTTTAAGTTTCATGGCCTGGCCAATGTCATTGTTGGCCTGTGTTGCCCGAGTCAAGGAAATGATTTGTTCATCCTTCTTGAGGATGATCTTCTGAAGCTGCAGTATCTGAGCCTTAGCAGATTGTAATGAGATCATAGAAGACTCGTGCAGTATCAACTGCTCCTGTAAATCTTGATTTGCCTGTAAAACAATATACACAAATTATTAATTACACAAAAAAGCAACCCAAACAAAACTATACATTACTTATATTAAAAAAAAGCCTAATAAAAACACAAAGCGTGTACAATTAACAAAGCACATTTCTAATAACTATGCTAAGACATGTTTAAACAAGAATGTGTGAATAATCATGTTTAACATAAATAGATGACAGAAACTTTTTGCAAATAAATGTAATGTAAAATAAAATAGAATCATAGGGAAAAAAATAATTCACTTATAACAAATTTAAAATAGTAAACATTGTATTAGCTTAGTGAATACTTTCCAACAGAAAAAAGGGATACTTATAAACATTTTTAGATGATTAACAATTGAATTTAGGTTATAAGTTGTTTTTTTTTAAAAGGAAAGTAAATAGGAAGTGATAAACTAAAACCAACCTGATTAAGTTTAGTTTTCAACATACAAATGTGTTGTGCTAGCACACACAACTGCGCTGTGAAATCATCTGTTTGTATTGGAAGTTCTTGAATACATTTTAGGGATGAGGCCAGCTGACTCAAGAGGTCATCTCTCTGTGATAAGGCTAATTCTACAAGAGACATCTGTTGAATTGTAGTAAATAATTACATATTATTTGTATTAGCCCAAGATTCAAGTTTTTTTCAAATAAGGGATGAAGTAACAAAATGTGGTATTTGTAAATAATGCAGCAGGTCCTGTCATTATTATTTTAACAATTTCAGTTATTGTATTGGCTTATAAATATAAAATGAATAAGAATCGTTTACTAACATCAGTTCTTTGTGCATTGTCTCCGATGTGAAAAATGCCTCCTACTGCCTTCTTTTCTGCCATAGCATTTTCTAATTCTGAGACAGTAAATGGAATATGTGTAGTGGAACAATCTTGTCTAGATGCCTGGAAAACAAAACAAACAAAACTTGATAATGTTATAATGGCAATGTCTTTGATTTCGAAGATTAACAATGAATGCAGTGTTATAGAGGGGGGGAAAAAAACAAATTTAGTATTATATGTTATTATATACATGCTCACAATTAAATTAAAAACTTTTGTTAGTTTTATCAAAGAGTCAATTAACTGAAAGTGTTTATTTTTTATTTATAAAAATGTATAAATAAAATATTAACAGTAAATAGACCTGAAAAGGTGAGGTACATTTCTTAAGTACTTAAAAATTATTTTTACATGCATTAAATTAAATCATTTTTTTTTAGACAGCAGTTGTTTTTTTTTAATTTTCCTTTAATGGTCACTATAACAGATTGTCATTCAGAGAGCATTGTTTACACATCAAATGCTAAGACCAACCTCATCTAACTGTTCATCATCACTGGTCATAGAGTAAGGTTCACTCTGTGTTTAAAATAAAATCAACTTTTTTTGTTAAAACGTGCAAACAGCCAACAATAAATTCAAGTAACAAGACAACAAAAACAAAATAAAGGCATTCCAAACATGTCTTCATTAAAAGGAATAGGGAGAAACATTCTAGTAGCATTTTAAATTCAGTCTAAAGTATCATTAAAAATAAAGGAAAATACTGCATACAATTAATCAGGAGTTAATTACACTAATTAACCTATAAATCGAATAGTAAATTCGAAAAATCATTTATTAATGAATCTCATTAAATAAAGTTGCTTTTCAGTAAGTTGTCTCTTTATATTCAACAACAGATTTTCTACAATATATATGTCATTATAGAAAAATATGCCTTCATGTTTTATTTTTAATTTAAATATAAGCTTCTTTTAAAAATGCCAACAATAACTTTGTCATTTTATTTTGTACATAAATATTTAATACTGACATATTAATAGAATGAATTATTTAGCATGAATTAATAAATGCAACGAAAGTTAATAAATTTTCTCCCCTTTCACTATATAATATACAAACAGATAATTAAAATGATTTTTTTTTTTTTATTTTTTTTTTAAAGAGAGATCACTGTTTTCAATTAGATCCATGCTATTAGTTTAAAAACACAATTTTCAAAATGCATTAGTAACAATACGAACTTAACTTTCAGATGAAGAACGAATGAATGCATTGATTGCATTTTTTTTTTTGATGTACCAAATTTAAGAGAATCAAGTGTGTGTGCTGTAATACAAACAAATGCAAAATAATATTATAATAATAACAAAAACCCAAATAAACTTCTTACATCACTTAAGGACAAAGCATCACTTGGGGTTGTATCTACACTGCTCTTCTCAGAATCAATAAAACTATCAGAGACAATATCATGTTGGGATGTCTTGGGATCTCCAATCTCATGCCCTGAATGACACTGTGCAGCAGATTGCTTTCTGGTTTTGGATTTTTTGCTACGGAAAGCAGCAAGCTGTTTTAAGAAAGAAAAACGCTCAAAATTAGAAAACTGAAACAAAACATCTACTACAAATAAATCTCAAAATATAGTTGTGAGGACATGGGAGGTTATTAATACCAGGGCTGGAGACACTCAGTTCCCAGTGAAGGGAATTTTTCTGAAATTTTCTCAGACTGGATATAATATATATATATATTAAATTTCTGAGAAATATTGAGAAATCATTATATATGCTTATTTCAGAAAAAATTATACCACAAATACTGATTAAAGGATTAACACAATATTATTCTCACTGGCTAGACCAGATGTAAATAAAGAATTTAAAAAAAACAAACTCTTCCCTTCTAAAAAAAAAAGTGTTCTTGCAGCATCATCTATAAATCATAATAATAGATCTAAATATTAGAATCTAATATTAGAAAAAAATCTAGATCTAATATATATTTATTTATAAAAAAAAAGTAGGTGATGTATCATTTTAGAGGCGTGTTCGCCATTTTGAAAAAAGGTACAACAACAAACCAGATGAATATACCTCTCAAAATCATTAATAAAAGTACTCCTGAGGTTTTAAATCCATTTCAAGTGTATAAACTTAAGTGACTTAATTTAAGTTTGAGAGCTAAAATTCAGGTAAGTTAACAAGTTTGCAAAGTTAATATGAAGTCTCAGTGACTGAGTTTGTAGCTGTGTAGTGTGTTACAAATGAACATTACTTTTAAGGCAATAGAGGGAAGGGGGAGGGGAGAGTTATGAAAAGAAATATTATAAGCACCATTGGGAGGGAGGAGATGTCAAGGTGTAACAAAACGACATCCAAATTGTGAAAAGAAGAAGAGGATCCTAGGTTGGGAATTAAAAGAAATATATAGAGAAAATATAATGTTTATTAAATTATAATAATTTATAGATCTATTATCTATACTATGTAAATTTATTTCTGTTTGTTTCTACACATAGATTATACAGGTGTATATACAGAGAGAGAGAGTATGAGGAAATATACTATTAATGCATATTGCAAAAATGAATCTACTTCTTTTACTACAATCTAAATAATTTTTAAGTAACACAGACATAATTTATTAGCAATTACATAGGTGTTCAATGCCGGTGCACACTGTTCAACTGGAGGAGAAAGCCCAAAAACTGCGTTCAAAATAGGTGCACTGCATGGAGTGACCTACTTTATTTTAAAATAAAATCTTGACTATTGTCACTGTTGGTAGTAATACAAAGGAACACATCTATTTTTATTGTCCTTTATTTGCAGAATAAGATAAGATAAGATAGATAAGATAAGATAATTTTATTGATCCAATCTAATGGAAATTCAGTTTGATTACAACTTGACAACGTCAGCGTAACTACTATACAAAAACAACGTTAATGAATAAGAACGAGCAGCCCAAATTTGTCGAGAGGTTCGAACAGTTCACTTTTTACTGCTTAAACATTTTTATTTGAATGTTTACCAGATTACTACTATATTGCTACTGCGCATGCACCTTTTTTCTTCACTTCCGACACATAATATTTCCTTTTCCTTGTTAAGTCAAACTCAGGAGGTGTGGAATGCTTCTTTTTTACTACCCGGTAGTGAAGGAACTGGGTAATGGGATTTTAAAAGGCTATTTTTAAGTCAGATGGCTCATCAGATTAAAAAGACTTTAAAGTTGTGGAGGTGGGAAATGGTGCAATGGATAGTGTTCTTACGCTAGAATAAGAAGACAATGACTAGTGAAAATTAAATATTTAAACATGTTTTTAGATATATTTTCTTTGATCTGTTCGAACCCAATCGAGCTTACTAACTGGGGAAAAATCCGTTCGAGGAAAAGTACGCTTGGCGATACCTACCCTACACCTCTTTGACCTCGTATTTAATTTTAACTAAGCCTAGTGATACATTAAATCCAAATTATGTTTATAGAAAAAAGGATGAGGAATTCAGAGTACAGAGATACCATCAGTTTTTTCATAGGTCAGACTGTTACGGTGTTAGTGTTATAAAAATCCAAACGTGAAAATTGCTTTATCAGCCTTAATTTTTTTAATCCTTTCGAGGTTCGCACTTTCCTATAGTTCCCGAAATGGGTGTTCAAGCTATAAGAATCTACTCTAGTCACTCTAGATCTAAATATCTTGACTTATAAATAACGTATAGGCCAGTTATGGCTATAACTGTATTAGTGTATAACTACTATAACTATAAGACATTTGATTTACATTATATTTATATCTAACTTCTAAGTAGTACTATTAGTAGTATTAGTATTTAACTTAGTATAGTATAAGTTATAACTCAACTCATTATTATGATTAGTATAAGTATAATTTTAATATATTATAATGTAGATTATTAAGACAACTTAGAAATAGATGGTCTTAAATCTAGATTTACTTTTTCTTTTCCAGATGCAACTTTCTGTTGACGCAATGCATTATCCATGTTGAGACTTTTGAAATGAATAAAATCAAACTAAAACATCTGCTGCCATCACTGAGCTATATTATGTGTGGCAGCCATCTTAAGTTATAACCGGAAGTTGCTGGAGTTAACTAGGTCATTTATGTTTCTTTCTTCTCGGCTACCAGAATTTCATTACGGTTACCTAAAAGAAATGGACCATCGTGATTATAGTCCAAATCGCACAGCAAGATGGTCAGGCAGCCATTGATGATTGTTGACGATGATAAATTAAATACTATCGTCTTATTCGGCTACCTCAGATTTTATGCGTTTCTAACAATCTATATATATATTTCTCAAAAGACAAGTTCAAACAAAAACAAGCAACAACAAGCAAAAGAACAAGTAAAATAGGAAGGTCCCATGGCGCAGCACGCGGTGTGAATGAAAATTGGTGCATCCCGATCCGCACCATTTTGTGAATGAAAGTGGTGTTTATATAATTCTCTTCTTCTCAATTTTTGTCATAATATTTTGTTTGTTTGTTTGATTTGTTTTTTATTTTAGGCACATCGGCACAGTTTAGGCCATGTCGTGCCCGCAGTCCCTTAAGGACCACTCTCCCTCTACGCATTAATAAACATAGAAGCTGTTTAAATATATAATCATAATCATGCCAAGGATATATAAGAGGAAGCTGGGCTCAAGAAAATATAAGGACTATGAGGAAGAAACATTACTAAAAGCTATACAAGATTGTTGTAATATTAAGAGTATTTCCAGATTATTGTGTCGTAAGACTATTGAAACTAGAAAAACACTACACAGAGTCTACTCTCAGGTTTGACTTTAGAAGTACTTTAACTGATATCACAAAATTACGCACATTCGTTCATTAGACATGATTACGAAAGGTAACTCTCTATTCCTATATCTAGATCTAAAACTCAATTCAACTCTAATATTATAGAACTTCTCTTCGCAGAGATAGTTTTGTGCTTTAGCAGATGAACATACTAATTATAGTCCATTCATTTCATATTTTAATCAAATTAACATTTTTTTTTTTTCTGAAGCATTGTTAGGCAACTCTATTGAGTGCAACTCTATTCTTAATATCGCGTAAATTAAGGTCAATTAACCATTTGTAGCTCCATTCATAGATTTTTTTATTCATGAATTCACGCATTCACTTAATTTTACTTATAACAAGTAAAACGGGAAGATCCCATGGCGCAGCATGGTGTGAATGGAAAATCTCCGGAGATTTCCAGGACTTTTTCGTAGACCTATATTTAATAACATTTCAGGAGATTTCCAGGGGCTCCTGGTAAATTAAGAGGCCGTGGGAAATCTGTTATATGTTATAAAATGGTTTAATTATACACCTAAAAATTAGCACGGGTCCAAAGAAAGTGCGGGACCCACTGCGGTTGCAGTGCCTAAGGCCTGCCCTGGAAAATTTCGGAGTATGCTATTCCGCCGGTCGACTAGTATTTATATATTAGCTGTAGGTTTTGTACCATTCATGATTCTTATATGACTCTACCTAGAGAGTAGGCCTGGTAATAATGGATATAAGTATATCGACCAAAGGAAAATTCTAATCCACGATAAGTTTGTTTTTTTTTTTTTTTTGTTAGTTCACCATTCTTGATATTAGATTATTAACCCTACATTGTAGGGCTTGAAAAATTGAGGTTTAGACTAATTTAATTGCTCCTCTGCTCGGAAATCATTTTTTTTAAGAAAATAAGACCAAACTGTAAATCAACATATTTAATGTTGTATTATAATTCCTCAAACGGAAAAAGAAATGGCTGAGACTTTATTAAAAAAGACAGATGAGGCAGTAGAAGCGGTACCAGTGCTTGTTGCATTGACAATATGTTTCTTGGTATCGGAAATTTAGGTGTAAATCGAGCCCATTAAAAAATATTTTATATAAGATAGGTTCATATTTGAATGTATTTTTGACAAAGTATCTTTAAAAAGCGAAAGAAATTCCCATGAAAGCACGTTTTGCAATACTTAATTGGCTTCTGCTTATTAATTTGTTTTTATTGATTTAAAAAATTGGTATAATACTTGCATATTATTACTTTAAAAAAGTCTTTTGCCTTATTGATAGTATTGCAAGAGTTGCCCCTCTCCCGTGCATTTGAAAGGGCCGTTATTTTTTTTGTGGTTGCTTCCCCTTTTATTATTATCTATTTTCTCCATGGTGTCATTACAGATTACCGAATTATTAAGGAGTGTTTGCAAAGATTTAAAACAGTCTAATAAATATTTTTTTCTACATATAACTATGAGAATATATAAAATTAATAATAATAATCTTTAGTATTCGCAAGGACTTTCTGAGCAGAAGGATGTGCATGTTGATGGATAACTGTGGTAGGTCCTCCTAATGCATATTATAGTTGTTAATATTAATAATAATAGCACTATGGCAACTGAAATCAGCATTTATTACACAAAGCACCAATGAAGTTCACTTTTATTTTTAAACTACCACGTAATTTGCCTTAGCTCCATTGATCTCGGGATCTCAAGTAGGCCTATGGTACAATTCACGCTAAGCGGAATTCGCTTTCTAAACAACAAAGCTTTATAAGTACCGTGTGTAAAAAGAAGATTGGACTGAAGGACATTATTTTTTTGTAGGCTGGCATCCGACCTAATTACGTGTCCTTCTTTGTTGTTTACTAATGGGCAGTAATGACAAATATTTAGCAATCCTGACATGTTTCGTGAACAGAGTTAATTGGTTTATTCAGGTCTAATCAAAATAAGCTTTTTTTCTTATAACTCTATTTGATCTCTGTGGGTTTTTTTTTTTTTTTTGTTTGTTTTTGTTTTTGCACTGAAAATGCGTTGGTAGTTAATACTTGAGCAGAACTCAGAAGGGACGAAAGTTCAATGACGCCATATTTTAGAATTGATAACGATAGTAAGCCTATCATTCATAGAATAACGTTTGAATTTTGTAGCTATAGGTCGACACTCCTAAGTCACGCTTCGAGAGAGAGAGAGATAGAAGCAGGCTCTACATTATAGGAGCTGTCATTCCGTTTAAGGACCATTGTTGGCTTAGACCCTGGAAAGTGATCTCTAAACGCTCATGTTGTTCCAGGAGGTTGTAGGTCAATATCCCATCTGTACAGAGGTTGTCATGGATGTATAGCTTGAAGCACCTTTGGTGAAAGCGCTCAAGGAGTCATGGACATACGATGGCAAGACCGCACTACAAACAGCGATGTCCTTGCGAACGCCGGTATAGACAGTATAGAGGGACTTCTTATGATCCGACAGCTACGCTGGGCAGGGCACGTATCCCGTATGGGAGACGAACGTATGCCAAAGGCAGTCTTTTTTGGTGAGCTAAAAGGTGGCCGACGTAACAGAGGCGCCCCACGGAAACGCTTCAAAGACCAGCTTAGGCGTCAACTTTCCTTGGCTGACATAGAGGAGAGCACCTGGCTGCATGCGGCGTCGGAACGAGACAGCTGGAGGTCACTCACAAAGGCCGCGGGATACACATTTGAGACCAAAAGAAAATCTGCCGCCGAGGACAAACGCAGACGACGAAAAGAAAATCTAAACCGACCACCTGCGGACAATGGTTTTGCTTGCCCTGGATGTGGCAAAATATGTAGGTCACAGCTGGGACTGCACAGCCACGGGAAACACTGTATTCCTCACTAATCTTCGGACTCGAAGACAAGCCTATTATTATTATTATTATTATTATAGCTTGAAGTCTTTACAAGAGAATCTTTACATTTAATGTCAAAGGCCGCGAAAACAATTCTGTTAAGTTAGTGTTGGTCATAGATAAAGGTTTTGACGAGTGATGAGAAGTTCTACATCAATGTTGTCCGACAGATGAAGGAGAAATGTAACTCTCAGAACTTCTAGAACTCAGAACTTCTAGCACTCTTAGAACTTCTAGCACTCTTAGAACTTCTAACTCTCTCATAACTTCTAACTCTCTCAGAACTTCTAGCTCTCTCAGAACTTCTAGCACTCTTAGAACTTCTAGCACTCTTAGAACTTCTAACACTCTTATAGACCTTCTAGTACTCTTAGAACTTATAGCACTCTTAGAACTTCTAGCACTCTTAGAACTTATAGCACTCTTAGAACTTATAACACTCTTAGAACTTCTAGCACTCTTAGAACTTCTAACACTCTTATAGACCTTCTAGTACTCTTAGAACTTATAGCACTCTTAGAACTTCTAACACTCTTATAGACCTTCTAGTACTCTTAGAACTTATAGCACTCTTAGAACTTATAGCACTCTTAGAACTTCTAGTATTGATATTGTGAGCATTACAAGCAATGTTGTTGACTTACAGCACGAGAGAGGGAGAGAGAACAAAATAACGGCCGTTATTGTAGAAGCCTTAATAAAATTAACATTATCAATAACCAGTAACTTTGACGGACCCAATAAAATTAACATTATCAATAACCAGTAACTTTGACGGACCCAATA
>JADKLZ010000003.1:54160791-54182114 GCA_021533235.1 Biomphalaria straminea
TATATATATATATATATATATATAGAGAGAGAGAGAGAAAAATCATGTTGAAGTCTTTTTTTTTGTTGTCAGAGAAAACTTAAGCACACAAACATGTGTTTATACTTTTACTGTTGTTAAAATCAAACACTTATATTACTTTATTTTTATAAATTCAAATCTCTATTAGGAAGGTAGTAATAATAATAATAATAATAAAACAATCTGAAAAATACTTGTGTAAAAACATTTTTTTTAACCCATTAGCTCCTATTTCCTGTGGAAAAAAAACAAACCCTACCTAAGTCCTACGCAAAGAGGGATAACTCCGTATTTTAAACAATCCTAAAAAATATTTATTTTGAAAAAATAATCAAATTTAAGATCTAATACATATAGACAACCAAACAACTTTAAAAAATAGAACTATATGTCTAGTTTTACAAAATATATATGTTTAATAC
Source organism: Biomphalaria straminea (assembly GCA_021533235.1). Taxonomy (NCBI): domain Eukaryota; kingdom Metazoa; phylum Mollusca; class Gastropoda; family Planorbidae; genus Biomphalaria; species Biomphalaria straminea. Next base: position 54,161,235 of record JADKLZ010000003.1, read on the forward strand.
CACTAGAATATAAAAAAACTTCATAAAATACTAATTTTCCCACATGGGGGCTTATACACTGGGGCTATGGGCCTGTTCGTTTGAAAAATTATTTAAAAAATAAAAACCTTCCAGATTTTATAAAAAAAATAGAATCGGTAATCTCCAAAATGATTTGTAATCATGCTTGCATAAGATTAGAAGAAATCTTCTTTTAAAAATTTAAAGCAAGTATATTGAATAGGAGATTTTAGAAACGTTCTGCAACGGTTTAGGACAAAAACAGGAGCTAATGGGTTAAAACAAAGTAAGTGACAAAAAAAAACAACAAGTTGAGATAAGTATACTATCATCTCTTAGTCTTATCTTTAGATAAAGTTATTGTTGAGACTTGAGATAAGAATACAACTATCTCTTGGTCTTATCTTTAGATAAAATTATTGAAGATTTCGGGGTGGTTGTTGTGGTAGTAGATGTAGTTAGAGTTGTTGTTGTGGGTGTAGCAGTTGTAGATGGAACGGTGATTGGAGGGTGCAGTGTTGACGGTGGAGGCCCTGGTTCAGGGTGGCAGCTGACTGTTTGGAATGTAGTCAATGTTGCCTGCTCAGAATGGCCCATGTATGTATAGTTGGCAGTCACTCTGTCAAAACAGAATAGAGAACATATTTTATTGTGTCTTAAAAATGAAACTGTAAAAATGAGCCCACAGCTCAGCAGCGATAAAGCTGGCTAGAACAAGAAGAAAGAAACAATAGTTTTAAAAACCTGCTTAAAAAAAACAAGACGACAAAGCACAACAATATTCTAACAGACATATTACACTATCAATGGTATATATATACAGGTCTTGATCCAGCCTTTAAACCAGATAACCATTATAATTGTGACATTTTATATTAAAATTTTGATGTCATGTTATAATTGTGACTATTGAAACATATTTTAGTTTTAGTGCTATACAAATGTCAGCTCCAATATGTAATAACTAAGAAAATATTACTGGCTAAATTCTTAAGACAAGCAAATTTTTTTTTAAACATTCCAGTAAATCTGGTTCTAGTTAAGTTTTTTTTTAAGGATTGGTAAATTGAATATCTTGGTTAAAACATTGTTAATAGCAAAGATTTTGTTTTTGGAAAGGAGAAAAAATGAGGTGGGTCAAAGAGTTCTTTATTGAAAGCTCTATTACTTTCTCCTGCCTATTTAAGATTGAAATCTTTCACTGGTGAATCATACTGCTAAGGTTTGTAAACACTACATGAAATGTCTTCTTATCCTCACCTATACCTGTGTTAACAGTGACGAATGAGTGATACACTAAAGTACTTACTCAAATAAAATAGGGAGATTGTGAATCCAAGACCAATTACTCATACAGTGAGATCTGCAAAAAAAGGATTGATAAAAAATAACACTGACATTACTCAAATACATACATACAATGTATAAAACATAGGCAATAAAATAATTCTAAAATGGAATAATGTTGGCATCAAGTATTATTTTTTTTACATACTTTGTTGATCACATAACTTTTAAGACTATTTTTTTCTACAAAGTAGAACATATATTCGAGTCTCACAGAAGAGACTCTGGGCTTTTTGTTTCAATGTCATGTATTCTGTCTAGTTTTTCTGCTTGGTAGAGATGTTTATACCATTAGAGCATCTAGATGCTCATTAAAAATACGATCATTACATTTTTTTTCAACACAAAAGAACTAAAACACTTTTAAAAGAAAGAAAACTACTTACACAAGACTGCCATGTTCACCCTGCAGCACAAAGTCCATTGGTACCGAGAGCTGCTCCTCAGATCTAGCAGAAATATCCAAAGGGTCAGTTTTGTAGGCTGAGGACTGAGCAATGACTGCATTCCCGTACAAGGACTTCATTGATACACCAGAAATTCTAACTGTGTAGAAATTACTGTTCGATACATTGTACAAATTCTACAAAAGAAGAAAAAAAATTCTACTAAACCAATTTATTGAGATCTTTCAAGCAATACATACGAAATGTTAATTAAAATTCAAATGCTTGAAATAATTTTATTGCAAATAATTGTATTAACTAATTACTTTTAGATCTAATAGCTGAAGATTAAATATGTTCCTTACTATAACTGTGAAATTAGCAAACTTTGCTGTGACATTGATGTCAATGTGTTTAGGCTGCAAGAAGGGCCTGTTACTAGATATTGTTATGTCCCTAGGCATCAAAAAGAAAATAAGCAGGCCTGCCGTCAGTGCACACAAAAGTACAGCGATTGCAACATATAGTATCCTGGGAAGTAAAGAAATATAAATATTATTGCCAAGAGTACATAACTTTTTTAACTGCAATAAAAAGGAAACAAAACTGATTTAAAATAAAAGTGAAGCAATTGGCTTCCAACCCAGGGGTCCTAGGTTCAAATCCTGGTGAAGACTGGGATTTTTTATTTTGGGATCTTTGGGCACCTCTGAGTCCACCCAATTCTAATGGGTACCTGACATAAGTTGGGGAAAAGTAAAGGACGCTGGACATCTGTCCTACAGACCACAAGGTCTGATAGAGGGGAACTTTACTTTTTTTTATTACTTATAATTTCATAAAAAGTATTAGTATGTTGATCTTAGACTAAGATCCTATCATGCTGTGTGTCACACTGGATGGCAAGATGTCTCCATAGAGATCTGTCACTGGCAGCGTCTGCAGCCTCTTGATGTAACGTCTGTATTATATAAGAAGATAGGTAACAGTACTTTATACATTTCTTACAGAGGGCTGAAACCTATTTTAATGTTTCTAGAATAGAATTTCAGACAAAGTCATTCAACTATTCACCTCATTTTTGTCATAAAATATATTAAAGAAAATTTTCATCATATTTTCTTCCTTTGTGAGTCACATCATGATGAGTCAGGGTACTTAAGTTTTGTGGCCATAGATGAATGCCCACTACTCAACACATGTGCAAATGAAGAAAGTTTTTTTTTTTCATACTGGCCAACTATTTTATAAAGATTTCTTAAAACTTATTCACATTTTTTAAATATAAAAACAAAATATTCTTACGTTCTTCTAGGTTTCAGTCTACCATCTCCCATAGGAATCAAAGCAACTAATTGATTTTCAAGTTCTGCAAGTTCAAAATAAGAAAAAAGTATGAATGTTATTCATATATTAATATTAAATTTGGTGCATTAATTTTAAAAAATATAATTCTCTACGAGTTAATAACAGACTAACAATTTTGCTACCGTACCAATAATTTTTAACAAATTTAATTTACCTTTTGGAACTCGACCCAGGCCTCTACATGATGGGCAAGGAACACTATCTTTAAAAAGTTCTTCATAACCCTCCATTGCAGAATTAGAATTATGGCTGTTTGCAGTACTACCATTAGGAGGTAATGGACCATTTCTACTAGAGCTCAACAGACGAGTGCTCTCCCCTTCATTAGTGTTTATACTAAAAATAGCCATCAACTGAAAACATTTTTTTAAATAGGTATTACCATATATACAAGATAAATTTATCAACAAAATTGGGCTTGCTTACTATAGATCATTTATCCCACACCTTTTTTTTTTTTGCAGTTTACTTGCATAAATATTTATGCAGCAAAAAAAAGGAAACAATGGTACCCTATATTTCTGATTCTTTGTTTTTTTTAAATGTTGGTAGAATCTAGATCCAATTCTACTAAAAGAAATAAAGAGAACAGTATAATGTATTTGATAGGAATTAAAGCAAGATAAACTTTCTAAATTAAAAAAAAAATACTCAAGCAAGCTGTCGCATATTTAAAATGTCAGCAAAGCTGCAAGAGACAACTAATGAATTTATCATTGAATTGTAATGTTAACATAAACTTGTCTCAGTCACCATAACCCTTAGTTTCTATAATCAAGCTGTTACACATCTCCTGTGTAAGAATCAACTTTCAACTTATTTAAACTTAATTCTAAATTTCCATTCTGCAGGCTATCAGCAGCCTTTTGTTCATATTATCTACTTTCAATATGTTTTCTTACAAGTCTCTGAGATTCATTAATAAAGTAAATCTATAAGAATTCAAGCAAGAACAAAATAAAGCAAATGTACTGTCACCAAAATGTTTGGGCCTGGGTGTAGCAAGTGAAGATTGAGTTTCATTTATTTATACTATAGATCTAGATTATATCTAATTATGAAATGCAGTGAATAGATTTGATTAGATATATTTGACTTGAACTGTAATGTTGGAAGAATAGCACTGCAGGATAGATATTGCACATGGACATGATGTTACAATCTAGTTCTATCTATTCTAATTCTAGATCTAAATCTAGACTACTATAGAAAGTATAGATCTATATATCTAAAAAAGATCTAGATCTAGAGTGCCTACTTTTAATCCAGACTATTATAGTCAAAGTAAGTCATACACAAAGTCATAGACAGTGACTGAGTGAGGTCTAAGGCTAAGGCAAATGAGGTAGTTTCGTCCCCCAGTCACGTGATTGTGTGTTTACATCCCGCACCCTGCTTAGTTTTAGTTAGTTTGTAGTGGGAATCTGAAGCGTTTTAAGTCAATATTTAGTGGTTTCAATTTACTCATTGACGCTAAACTAGAATTTGTTAATAACAGGAGAATCTAGTGAAACATTTTTTAATAGTTATAACTAAAACAAATAGCTAAACCTTTGATAGAAGGTATCAAAACATTGGCCTATAATCTGCCATACACTGAGATCAAGATTTCTTGATCTACAATGACTACACAACTTAGCATTCGCGTTTAGTAAGCATTTCTAGAAAAAAAAAGTAACACTTTCACACCCCCCCTTCCTCTCTGCCCAAAAGTAAACACGCTTGAACTTGAGTAGAACACTAAAAGTTGGAAAGCAGACCAGTGTGTATAGAATCGCTCAGCTAGCGCTAGCCCAAGTCTAGTATGTAGTCGATTATGTTGACTAGTTGTTATAAAAGATGAAAAGACTGCAGTGTGTTTTTCCTTGTGTGTAACACATCTGATAGTCAAGGATAAATCTAATAATGTATCAAAAATTAGCAGAATATGAAATACATAAAGTTAAAAAATACCTGAATGCATATATATTATCCCATATATTTATATGTGTGTGTGTATTTGTGTAGTTTACACCAAGCCTTTTTTTTTTAATTTTGCAAGAATGTCTGTAAAACATCTTGTTTTTGTGAATATATCATCGGCAAAGTTTGAGAGGCTTGTCATGACTATAAAGGAAATATATCATACACATAATTAAAACCCATCCTTAAACAGTTTTTGGTCTTTTATGAAAACATTCGTATAATTATTTGAACATTCAGAAAGTTCATTAGTTGATGTACTCTTGTCAGTCTTGTATATTTTAAAATGTTTGTGATTTATTTTGTAAAAATAGAGGGGCAACAGCAATGGAAATATAGGAAGACAAGGCCATTCTCCTCTTTGTTGTCCTACAATCACATGACTGGTTAAAGTATGATTTGCTGTGAGTGTTGCAGTGCTGGGGTTGACCGTTGAGACAGCTGAGTGAGTCTGCTCAGCCAATTCCAGGCATTTCAGTGGACTCATCAATTTCATAGATGATAGATTTACTTATTACAATCATTTAGAATTACCCTACTCTACTGTCAATGCTAGTGACAAGTGACGGGTTATAATTTATATTTAGATCTATATGCCATTATGATTAGAAATGCTACAACAGTCTACAGTGACTACAGGTAGTACACTACTGTACAGCTACCCTTTGCCCTGCCTCAGACAGATCAGACTCACACTCAGTGACTAAAGAGACTTAAGAGTAGCCTAAAGCCAGTAAAGTAGACTAAGTAGTCTAAACGACTAAACTAAAAACTAAAGAAAAGAAGTAAAGTGACTCAGTCAGTCTCACTCTTAGTCAATAATATAAATAAATATAATTAATAATTTAATAGACTAAGTGAGTAAGTCTGTCTAAGATAAGTCACTAATAGTAATACTAATACTAATAGTAGATCTAATAGTAATAATAATATAAATTTATTAAAATATAAACAAACAAACTATTGAAATTGAAACTTTTTAACTTACAAAAGAGTTCAAAATCAAACGGTTGTTGCATTATGATTATCTTAACTCGATACTTACTTTTTGAAAAATAGATCTACTCATTGAAATAATTAACTTGAAATAATAAACTTCGATTAGTTTGTCTAGATACTAGGCTACTTTCAATGCTAATGGAATCGAAACCTAATTTCGCGAGCCTGAACATTTGTTTACACTTTTTACTAAAGCACTGTCCAGATTTTTTACCCTGCCAGTTACGATATAAATGAAGATAGCACAATATTCAACGTAACATACATACATGTAGCAGATTGTAACATGTTTATTACTATTTTTTTTCTTAATTTTATTACGATTAATTATTTATATACACGACATTTTTTTGTTAGAAACGAAAAATAATACATTTTATATGTACATAATTTTATATTTTTTGTTTAGTTTACAGAGCACGGCTCCTCTGTAGGGCTCTTTGTGTGTACAGAGGCGAGTAGCTGTTTATTTCAGAGGCGATGAATGAAATCAGCCTCTAATTACCAACCCCTTTGACCAACCGGTCAACCATCAATTAAATCTAATCCCGTTAGACCAGCCTCGCAGTGGAACATACGAAGATAGCAATGTAGCCAATGTAGGTTACAGTCATGGCCGGCCCTACAGATTGCAGGGCCATCTGCGAAACGGAATGCGCAGGGCCCAGTCTGGTTAGGGATAAGGATAATAAGTCAAAATTAAGAATTTTTTATTGTTAGAAAATAAATTCTTCTTTGCATTTTATTCATCTTTACTAAGTGCTAAATCATGGTCACATTAACTTTACGAGCCATTTATAATATATGGTTGTTGTCCAACAAAAAGCCGATTAACATTCAGATCTGCTTTTTTAAATTTAGGCCTACAATCGGCTAGCAAAAATATAGCTTTTGATTTTTTTTTAAAGAGGTCGAGTCGAGATAGATATAGATCTATCTTTAAACGCTAGTGACTATTACTGTTCTGTTGTCACAAATTAATAAACTACTGTAGACTTTACAATTTAACAATAAATAATATAACGAGACTTGTCTTCATGAAGGTAGACATTAGAGAACTCTTTTATTTCCACTCATTCTTTTGCGTTCACTTAAAAACATAGACAACAAACAATGACGTAATATCATATATTAGCACATCCTTCCTTTTAAAGTTCTAGGGTCTACTGATATCTAGAAGGAATCTTAACAACTCGGCCACTTCTGGTTGTTTTGACTGGCACGACAAGTTCTCTAGACGTTGGTCTATAACTTTCTGTTTCGGTTGTTCTAACAGTTTGTTGTTCATTGTCTTCGTCAGTATCATAGTACCCAGAGATGTCTTCATCAAAACTCTTATTTAAAAACCGTTGGTTTCTTCTGTAGGTTTTTCCATCATTTGTCTTTATGATATAAGATCTGGGTGATGGATGTTTCTTAATGACGACAGCTTTCTGCCATGTTTGTCCTAGACGCACTCTCACCTTCTCTCCGACAGAATAATCTTTAGGTAGTCTTGCTTTTGCATCGTATTTTACTTTGCTTTTCATCTGTCGTTCGTTGAGTAATCTCTCTGCATTTTCAGCTATCGATGGTTCAAATAGTTTGGGATCAGTTGGAATTATGTCCCTGAGTCTTCTACTCATCAACAGTTGTGATGGTGAATACGGCAGTCCACTTATTGGAGTATTTCTATACTCGAGCATAGCGAGATATGGATCTTTCCCACTTTTGTATGCTTTGTTGAATATCTGCTTTACGATACCAACATACACCTCACTTTGACCATTTGATTGAGGGTACCTGGGACTTGATGTAGTTATCTTGAAATTCCATTCAGAAGCAAACTCTCTATATTGATAACTGTTGAATGGCATATTGTCGCTCACTATTTCTTCTGGTATGCCATGTCTAGCAAAAATACCTTTCAGTGCTCTGATAACACATTCTGCTGTTTTGTTCTCCAGTCGTTTGATTTCAGGGTATTTTGAGAAATAGTCCACAACTAGCAAATAATCATTGTTTCGCCATTCAAACAAATCTGTCGCAACCTTTTTCCATGGTCTGTCTGGTACAGCATGAGGTAACAATTTTTCCTTTACATTGTTTCTTTTGAACAGTTTAACATCAGCCTCAGTTTTGCGACGAATTTCTTTTATCTTCTGATCACTTCCGGGAAACTTTCCTGTTGCGCTATAATTTTTCTTAATCATGTCCTCATCTGGTCTCGATTTCTCTTGAGCACGTAATAGTTTATCATCTTCATGCAATTGAGAACCTGACTTTGGTCTACTAGTTGTTGTTAGTTGATTTCTCGGCATCAACTCTCGTGGAACTTCATTTTGTCGCTTGACAATATGTACTTCGACGTTTTCTTTTGCTTCAATTAGTTTCAAAGCAATAGATGTCTTCATACCTAGAACAGGGTTTATTTCTTTCTTGATCACATACAGATCATCTTTGACTTCCACATCGTCGACTTTAAATGTGACCGATGCAACTCCCATCAGTTCTAGTGCTTCATCCCCTAATGCTCGTAGGGTAGTATTTGACTGTTTTAACTGACTATCAGTTTCTAAAGTGTTCCACGTTGACTCTGATATCACATTAGCTTGTGCTCCTGTGTCAATCTTCATTTTGACTATCTTTCCCATAATATTGACATCAACCATCCAAACTCTGACATTGTTGTCAGTTCCAATTGCCTCAAACCATAACTCATTTGCTTGGCTTGCTTGACTTTCATCTTCCAGTAAATCAACATCCTTGAAATATTTCGACCGACATTTTGCAGCGAAATGATTTTTCTTTTTACATTTTCGGCATGTCTGTCCGAATGCTGGGCAATTGTGTTTTCCATGCGATCTACCACAAGATCTGCAATCTTTAATGGTACTTGTTCCATGGTTCCTTGCCATATTCTCCTGTGAGCTTTTAACAGGCTTTCTATTTTCTGTCCTCTTTAATTTCTTAGCAGCATCTATATGTAGTCCTTTCATCTCCATCATTTGGTTCTGTGTATGCTCGTCAGCACGAATGATGGTTGCTGCTTTCTCTAAAGTTAAGTCTACGTCTCTCAGAAGTCTCTCTCTCACTCGATCCGACTGTATGCCACATACCAATCGATCTCTTATGAGTTCCTCACGAAGGTTGTCAAACTTACATTCTTTTGACAAATTCTTTAGATCTGTATAGTACTGTTCAAACGTTTCACCGTCCATCTGACTTCTTGTGAAGAATTTAAATCTGTCATAAACAGTGTTGGATTTAGGCATAAAATGATTCTGAAACCTTTCAATGAGTTTGTCTACAGTCTCATCTTCAATTACTTCAAAAGTATTGTAGATGTCTCGAGCGGGTTCACCGATCAGGTGTAGCAGTAAAGCTTTCTTCACTGGTTCTGGCTTCGTATCCTTTTCAGTGGCGACCATAAATAGTTCAAAACTTTGTCTCCATTTTTTCCATCTTTCAGACAGATTGCCGTCTAGTGACAACGGTTTAGGAGGATCGAATAATTCCATTACAGATTCTAGATTCTATGTCTAGATCTAGATCCAAAACAATTCAATAACGTTGAATATGAACTAGTCTAGTGATATGATACCACGGCCACTTGGTAAAAATACAGTGTACTTAAAAGCAATTTAGAAACGAATACCTTCCAGATCTGTCACAAGACCTGACACAAGATCACAAGATCTGACCCTTCTGACACCAGATCACAAGATCTTACCACTTCTGACACCATGTTCTGTTGTCACAGATTAATAAACTACTGTAGACTTTACAATTTAACAATAAATAATATAACGAGACTTGTCTTCATGAAGGTAGACATTAGAGAACTCTTTTATTTCCACTCATTCTTTTGCGTTCACTTAAAAACATAGACAACAAACAATGACGTAATATCATATATTAGCACAATTACAGTAAAATAAGTTTTTAAACTTTTTGTTTTGGTTAAAATTCGCCCTATTTATTTATTATTTAATCGCGAGTACGATTGGCGTTTTCCAAATTGAATGACACCCCAAAATAACAATATTGTCTATTTTTTCAGGACATTAAATGGGTTTTCAGAATATTATAATTATTTCAGGAGATTTTTATGACTTTTTCGTATACTTTGCAAATTTAGGAGATTTCCAGGAGCTCCAGGAAAATTAGGAGGTCACGGTTAGGATATGTTTTACAAGTAGAGTTAGCTCGGGGCTAATGAAAGTGCGAGCCCACTGCGGCCGCATAAATTTGAATGCCCTAAGGTCGGCACTGGTACTAATACTATTAACAACATCGGCCGGCGAAACGATGCAATCACGTCGGATATACTCTGGCCCCTCATGTACGTATTGAGTGAGATAGATCGAGGATTGTGGTTGTTGATAGTTTTTAGTTCAGAGTTAGGGTGAATAAATTCGGATGAATTTATATAGGGACCAACAAAATGTGAACTTGTTCTGTTGTGTGTGTAGTCAGCTCTTTGATGCTGACGGTCAAACTAGGTTTCCTACTTACTGAGAAAGCAGTTTATATATAGGCCAGTGATGCCTGACCTAAGTCGACCCACGGCCATTTTAGTTTCCGACAATCGTGTCGCGGGTCATATTATATGAACGAAAAAGTACAGAAATCAAATGAAATCGACCTGAAACTATTTGAATAGAAGCTCGTGGATCTAGTACTTACATTAATTAATGGGATATTTCACGTTTATCTTTTTTTTCACTAGAAAATTGCTTCTTTACTTAAAAAATGAACAACATAGTAGCTAGCTATACCGCCGACTCATTTTCTTGTCTCTTTTTGGTAAATATTGAAATCGATCCTCCAATCTCAAGGCGTAGTTTAACCATTCCATGTTTAAACCATAGACATACATAAATATAGACTGGAAAATGGAAATAATTTAATTTAATTTGAAAACATGTATATATCTATTGTATTCGGATTTCCGAATTCTGTAAAATTGAAAAATTGCATGATCTTCAGTCTTAGAGATTAAACAAAACTCCATAGACTTAAAATTGCAAGTCACAAATTTTCATTTCATGAAACTCTTTTATCGGCCAGTCTATATTTATTTATATCTAAGATCTAAACCTTTTAAAACGAAAACGGTTATTTAGAGCTTCTCGAGTTTTGGGTATTTTCGTATTGAAAAAAAAAATGTTTTCGCTTGTCAACGCATAGTCGTGGCAAAGTGGATTTAGACATTATATACATATAGCGCAACTTTCATGCTTATAGGATGCTCAGTGCGCTATGGTCCAATTACTTTCGTGGACCAGTTGGGGGAGGAGACTTCCGTGCTGCCTTTATAAGCTCGCAGTAAAAGTAATTCTGCTCTAGTCGGGTTTCGAACTCGAGTCCCTTGATAGGTAGCCAAGTGGTTTAAGCCTCTCAGCCACACATCCCACATTGATCCCATATTGCCTCAGTGAGAGACAATTTGCTCACAAAGTATGCATAAAAAATTAAAAAAAATGGAAGAACATATCGTACGATTGCGCGAAGTACTGCGAAGTATTGAATGTGCAAAATGACGCTTTTAAAAAATATTCTTATCTTATATAATACAGACGTTACTTCAAAAAAAGAAGATGATTATGTCCTACGCGTTATGCATTCAATCATGCATATTAACCAATGACTTAAATTCTACCTAGTCACTGGTTTTCCTGGCTAGCTCAGGCAACCCATTCCATGCTATAATGGCACTAGGGAAGAAACAGCATTTGTACAGATTTGTCCTAGAATATGTGACGAGGAATGTGCCTTTATCTTTGTGTCTTTCTGAGTATTTTATTAAATTTTGTTTTTTGGATTTGAAGATTATGGTTCATGCTTTTGCTACTTTACTTTTGAGTCTTCTATCCTGAAAAAAAGTTACCCATAAGAACTGGGTGGAAATAGAGGCGCCCAATGATCCCGAAATAAAAATCCCAGCCTTCACCAGGATTCGAACCCAGGACCCCCGGTTTAGAAGCCAAGCGCTTCACCGCTCAGCCACCGCGCATCCGCTCTATCCTGAAGGCTTTCTAACTTTAGTGATTTTACTAAAGGCAATACTCGAATGGGAATATTCGTTTGTCATAAATCTCACTGCTCTATTTTGTGTCTGTTCCAGTTTCTTGGTGTTTTCTTGAGTTGAGAAATATAGAAATATATAATGTATAGAAATATGACTATGAATAACCTTTTTATAAATTAAATTATACACAATTTTTGGTCTTTTCTTTTGTCCTCCTTTTTTTAGGCTTGTTCCTCTATTTCTGTCCTTTAAACGAGCAGGAATTTTCTAGTAACACAAATTACATCAGTAACGGACATGTGCCACAATAGAAGTGATTTGAATTCTTGCTAGATTTACATTTTTACCGCTATTAGATCTATCACATTTAAAGCTTGTTTGCAAGTTTATTATTAAGCTGTTATTGTTCAATCTACACCCACATTGATTTCCAGTTTCTCTCCGTTCAGACCATAAAAAGAAGTAATAATAACTGAAGTTCTAGATTCTTTTGTCATACTTTATTTTTTATTTAAGGGAGGTAAACATTGCTCTCCAGTGACTGAAAAGTGAAAAGGCTCGTTTGGAGGAAAGGGGAGAGAATTTCGATAGTTATTGTTAGCAGAAGTCTATAATTCAGTTTTTTTTTTAGTAAAATACATTAGTATTTTCAAGACGTGGCTAGAGAATACTTTTAAAAATAATGGAAATAATAGTTTAAAAAAAATTCTCAATTCTTTCCCAAGTTAGGTTAAATTTAGATAAACTTATTTGACTTAACGTGATCAATAAATTCTCGTTAATCTAGTCTTAGAGCTAAGTATCTCTCGTTCGATCATTGATCATGCAAGCCAGCGCAGCAACACTTCAGTAGGCCAGTTAGGAACAAAAAAACTTAACCCTTAGACTAGACTGCACAGCTTCCAGTATCTTTTTAGACACTTATCGTTTTTTTGACATTGTGAACCACCCTGTCGTTCTCAGACTCATATCCAACTCTAGTGCTTATGGATTAAGTTTTCATCATACTCTAGTTATAATAAAAAAAAAAAAAAACAGAAATGGAAAAGGGGTTTGAGTGATGGGGTAAGTCCCAAAAGGCCCTTGGAGTCTGGGAGCGCATGAGGCGTACTGACAGTACTTCCCTGCGGTGGAGGCAGTCCAGGCCTGAGCAAGCTATTATAGCACAGTGCAGGACTGGTCACTATGGCCTAATTTTGTCTTATGGTACCCCCGCTGTGGGGAAGAAGAGGAAACCATGTCTCATATTCTTGTTGACTGCACCAGACTTGCTGATCTCCGTCTCGACAGGTCTGGGAAACCAAAAAATTATTGACCTGTATGGTGATGTGTATGCACTACGCAATACAGCGGGATTTCTGGTCAGTGTTTTTGCAAGAGAGGATTCAGGCCTCTCACTTAAATGGAGTTTGATGATGATGGTGACTGGTTATGGATGTGAACAAGACATGTTAGTTTGTTAAGTATTTGTTACGTATTATTAGAAAACAATCACGTTCTCAATTTTTATAACAGAAAAACAAAAGATTATTTTCATACAATCCCACGTTGACATTTCCTAGAGTTTAGTTCTTTTTTCTCAATAGATTCAAATGACAGAACGTGCGCTTTGAATTAGGTTTAAAAGAACAATCTTATAATGTCATTATACATTAATTTATTATAATACAACAGTCATACATAGACAATTAGCGTCACATTCAACATAAGTCAGATCACATAAATGATAGTTAAACATAGTTCATTATTCAACAGTTTTAAGCATACCAATTAACAATAAAAAGAAGATTAAAATTCAATACATTCCCAAAATCTATCTTTCTGATGCAATAAAGGCTAAAAGGTCAAGGACGCTAAATTGAACTTCACTGTTGCCAGTTAATAAAAGAGAATTATTAGCTATAATTTTAACACTCTCAACGCTTGGCAGTTGGTTTTTGTATCGAATCTCCTTTAGTACCGCTGGTTAGTTGTACATTTTTGAAACACGAAGTCATAGAATGAAAGTATAATACTTCCTTTATATTGTAATGTTTTTGTTCAGCGGTGGCAGAGTGGTAAGCGCTTGGCTTCCTAGCCGAGGGATACGGAGTTCAAATCCTGGTGAAGACTAGGATTTTTATTTTGGGATCTTTTGGGCATCTCTAAGTCTATCCATCTCTAATGGGTACTTGACATTAGAAGGGGAAAAGTGAAGATTGTTGGTCGTTGTGCTGGCTACACCCTCCTTAACTGTGGGCCACGGGAACATAGATCATAAAGTGATATTTTCCTTTATTTTTAAACAGCTTATATCAACTATGAGAAATAGTTTGTAAATGCATTTCTCTATCACCCAATCTCTGATCAAGCTGAAATTTTGGATAACTATTTCTTTTACCTGACAACACAAGAATCAATTAGTCCCCTTTATAGATCATCGTTTTATAACAATCAATAGATGACTATACAATTTTATATTTTTATAGGCACCTCACTAGCAGAGTGGTCAGTATGTCGGCTTGAGTTCGAATCCCCCCCCCCCCGCCTTGTTTTATTTTTATAAATGCTTTAAAAAAAGCGAATTCATTGAAAATTCACCTATATCCGTTTCTTAATACCCCCCTCCGCTCCCATTTTCCCAATTGGTCCAGATAAATTATAGGATCACAACGCATTGTAAAATAGCGCTTAACAAAAAAAAAAAATAAAATAAAATAAACAATTGGTAAAAATATTTCTGATCGCACATATTTAATGTTGTTGATCTAGATATCTATTACAAATTTAATAACATGACTAATCCAAACTAATTGATACAATTACACTTCTTAGTAGCTTTGTTTTGTTTTTTTTAAAGTTAGTTTTATGTTGTTGTTTTTTTGTTTTTTTTTACAAACGAAAGGGCTTAGAGAATTAGATTCTGCTGAAAAGTGCTTTAAAAAACACCTAGCTTATCAACATTTTCTTTGTTTTTGGAACACCGGATACAAGAAAAAGCTATTTATGGTTTTCCCGCCATTAACGAAAATATCTAATATAGAAACTATGTTTATTAAGTATACTGAGATCTCTGTGGAAATAGACATTTAACAGCATTTCAAAATGAAAAATTCTGATATATGTTAAAATAAAATATGCTATTTAAATGCACATTTTTTGTATGTAACAATGTTATTTATGTTTTAAAACAAGCACAAAATATTTGTAAATTATTTACAAAGCAAAACACAAATACCAACAAAGACCGTAAATGAAGTTCAATCAGTATGCCTATAGTACATGAACCAAATCTAGATCTAGTGTATTGTCCATTCAAATAGTAACCATAGAATGTTCATTAACGTAACATTAGAGTCTGATGATTCGCTGGTCATAACGTCACACCTGACATCAAGACTTAGAGTGCTATAAATATCTTTTTAAGGTACAACCAGAACGCAACAATGACCCAAACGGACGTTCCCCAGACACATCGCAGCAGAAGTTTCCAGTGTTGATTGCCCACAATCCAATTGACAGGAAATTGGTTGTGAAATACTCCGTGACAGCAATAGATGACAATGCTATTCATACCTAAAACAAAAATGCAATTTATGAAAACCATGCGCACTACAATAAAAACATATTTTTAACTCTAGAAATGTTTTGGCGCAAAATTGAAGTAAATTAAAATTCGTAAGCAGCTTTCATTCAACAGAAACAAGGGTAGTGATCATGCCATCATCATGGCCAGCATGTTTACTATCTCTTTCTACTTTCCTTTAGCCAGGTATTCATTCAGGGCAGATAGGAGTCCATGACTAATGTCATTATTATCCAATATTCAGCCCACGTTGTGTTAACTACACCACCTCTATCACAATTCAGGTCTGCATGTGCAAGATGCGATGATAAAACTGGTCGATGGATACTTTTGTTGTTGGGTAAAGGTACCTCTTTCAGACTTGACGATTTATGGTGTAAAGTATTGTGGCCATAGACATAAATAAATATAGACTGGCCAATAAGAGAGTTTTATGAAACAAAAATTTGTGCATTGCAATTGTGTGTACTTTATTTTATGTCTATAAATTTTGTTTAATCTCTAAGACTGAAGATCATGCAATTTTTAAATTGTTCATAATTCGGAAATCCGAATTCAACAGATATACATGTTTTCAAGTTACATGAAGTTACTTCCTTTTTCCAGTCTATATTTATTTATGTGACTTATGCCTATGGTTGTGGCTCTTCCGCGGTGTCGAATACAACTAATGTAATAAACAGGAGGTAACCTTCAAACTAATTCAGGAACACTGGCGAAATGCCAAAACAATCAATATAGGTAGTCGACGCTAGTGTTGAAACAACAAACACTTTTAATACCCAATAAGTGAAA
Source organism: Biomphalaria straminea (assembly GCA_021533235.1). Classification (NCBI taxonomy): domain Eukaryota; kingdom Metazoa; phylum Mollusca; class Gastropoda; family Planorbidae; genus Biomphalaria; species Biomphalaria straminea. The sequence continues at coordinate 54,177,670 of JADKLZ010000003.1, forward strand.
CCGTCGGATGTCCTCTATTACTAACGTTCTATATAACTCTTCTTATTCCTAAGCTTCTTGTTGATATCGTCTAATAGAGCGTTCTTCTTTTTATAGATCTGCCACGTCATTTGTCACTAAGTAAAAATTTTCCCCTATTCCCGAAACAAATAACTAAATCCTAATCATGTCACAATAAAATCTAATTTGTTTTTATGGTTGACGATAAACGAGGGTGTCATGTTGCCAGCTTTTCTAACGCAAGTTAGGTACCCAAAATAGTTGTTTGACTCAGGGGAGTCCTGAAAATGAAAATCACACTTTTCAATAGGACTCGAACTCCAGATCCCTCGGTTAGGAAGTCAAGCACTTTAACACTCTGTCACTAGTTGAATGAAGAATTGTAAAACAAAAGAAAAGAATACACACACTCACAATATTTAATGAACTTAATATTGCATGATATTGTGCTTATTATTAATATATATTTTAAGGTGTTGGTCAAACTAACCTGGATATATAAATGGCTGGCCATCCCAGATACTAATAATATCAGTGATGACGTATAGTGCAGATAAAAGAATGAATCCGAATGATGCAGTAATGAGTGTATAAGACAATGACCTGAAAATGCAATAAAGAAAACATTAAAAATACTTTTTAAAAAATCAAATCCAAAATTGGGTATCGGAGAAATAACGTGTACAAAGATTTACCAGACAGACAAAGTGATTTTATATAAGATTGTAAAGATAAATATACCACCAAATATTATCAATATCTAAATATTGCGATAAATTAAAATATTTTTTAGTTTAAACTAAACATTACATTCGTAAGTACTATCAGCATGTATATCTCATAACGATTTTCATTCGTTATTCAAATAAACTTACCAAATATTTTTATTAGCTGGAATCCACCCATCGTCCTGGCTACACTTGGTGAACAATGCACCCAAAGCGCCCTAAAATATATTTGGCAAAATTATTGTTTGAAAATTATACGAACTTTTCTTTACTAATATAAATCTCTAATATAGGCCATAAAAACCCCGCCATTTTCACTTCATTATCAATAAAAATGTATAAATATTTTACAAATTAACTTTACATTTTAGGAATTATAATATGATATGGGAAAAGAGTAAAAATATATTTGTATCAAAAGTTTAAATCTAACAGATTTTCGTTTGCCGTATAATGAATATAGGCCTAAGTGTTAAAAGATACAATCTAAACCAATAATAATGAAATTATCAATACACAATGATAAAAAAAGATATATTCTATTTATATATTGTAACTTGTTGCAGCCTACCAAAAATACAGCCCATGCGACAAATCTTATCAATCTGTCTTTGTGACTTTGAAAGATCAGGATAATTCTTCCACACTGAAATAAAAGTACAATTAAAGTATAAAAATAAGGCGTTTTGAAAAAAATTATACTTGCTTTTTTTATACTAAACTATAGGCAATGAGGTGCATTTTTTAAGGCTGTCTAATACAAATAAACAGATCTTGCGAAACTATTGAGCAACCTACAAATATAGCACCACAAAAGAAGACGTTTAAATCAGGACCACAATGTTAATCTGGCCCCTCTGTCAAACATTTTTAACTTAAACTCCCTGGCCATATCATGAAGTGCTCGGGGCTCGCAAAGACCTTTCAGCAGGGAATAGCTTCAGGGGAAAGAAGATGAGGCAGACAGAGAAAACAATGGGAAGACAACACCAAAGAATGGGCATGCCTGTCGTTGAAAGGGATGCTACTCAAGGCAAAAGACAAAGAAGAATGTGCGATGCCCTAAACGTCTAACAGACAAAAAGATAGTGAAGGTTATTGGATACACATAAATACGTAATACACTTTTTAAATCTACATATACTTCAATCTTTCTTTTCGTGATGCTGTCTATATAAGCGACATACCTGTATTCCCAAGAAACACAGAAAGACACAATTCAATGTTGCTAGGAAACCTTCAGGGTCGAAAGGAACGACTGTTTGATAAATAACCTGTTTTTAAAAAGAACTATCATTATTATGAAGAAGAACATAGAAAGAAGGGTTTAGTTTAGTTCTAATAACGAAACGAAAGAAGATTAAGTTTACATGCGGAGTTGGCCACTGATACATGTGATGAGTCCCAAGTAACATTGAATCTATGTATTGAGTCGCTCCTCCGGTGCAGTTTTTATATTTGCCGCCTTCACTTAGACCCCCTGGTCCCACATAGCCTCTGAAAATAAATGTTGCCTTAATTGTGAAGAAATTTAGAATCTAAATGTATACGCATAATTTTCAAATTTGGTTATGTAATAAATATATATGAAATTAATTGAAAAAACAAAAATGTTTTAACTTACGTTGGACAACCTGGCACAGGAAGACCATAGACAAGGCCGAGGTGTAAAGCGAGTATAGCCAGATTGGCCAACCATTCAGGGATGTAAAGAATGAGGTCTCTGACCACTGACCACTTTTTATCCTGGAACAAAAGGCAGAGAAACATTCCCTATCAAGATGTTATTATCATCAAGTACAAGTTAACAGCAAGTAACCCTTCAGTCCATGCGATCTACAGGGCAGATGATGTGTAAAGATCATTGGTTTCTCTGGCAAACAGTTGACTATTGTGCTATGTGGTCGCCGCAACGACCAACCGCTTTTTTTTCTCCCAACTAATGTCGGCTACCCATCAGAGATGTGTTTCATATATAACCCATGACATTAAAGCCGATTTATTTTCCGACGATAAAATCATCCATCATAAACTTCTAATTTCAGACTATTTTTGATCAGGAGAATAGCCTATCATTAAAGGGTAAGGTACTTTGTGTTAAAACTATCCAACCGTTAGCCCTTGCTGTTATCATGTCCATGTATTAGGTCCTCGAGCGCTCTAGTTCATTGTATTGTAATAATTTGAAGCATTAAATTTCTCATTGTCAACACATTTCCCCCCTTACAAGAGCCAGTATTGACCCCTATTGGTCTTGGGCCTTGCGCTAAGGTTACCATGCCACTGTAATGCCACTGGTATTATTGCAAAGAAAAAATTTTTTAAAAAGTTTTGTACCCACCTGATGAGAGTCTGACCTTCGAGAGCATGTAAAGTGAATCAGTGCAGATATTAAATAGGTCAAGGCCAGTCTCTGTAAAACACCAAGAATTCTGACGTTTTCTAAATCAGCAGCTATATTCAATAAAAAGAAAAAAAGCAAATAAGAAGGCAGATTTCTTTTAGAGTAGACTACTGAAACATTGACTAGAACATTATCTTATCTTATATGTTACAGACGTTACTTCAAAAAAAGAAGATGATTACGTCCTACTTGTCATGCATTTAATCATGCATATTAACCAATGACATAAAATCCGCCAAGTAACTTATGTAGAGTTTTGTCATTGACTACGACATTAACATCCCCCCGCCATAGCTCCGCCACTGTAACTAAAACATTGACTAAAACTTTGACTAAACCATTTACTATTACTTTAATAGAACATTGACTAGAACATTCATGTAACATTTAGTGCAATGTCTTCTGGTACATCGAATAAATTGCCATTAAAACATCATTTACTAAGACATCATTTACTTAAACATCTGATCTGAGAAATTCAACGTGCACTCGTTTTGAAGTGAAGTGAATCTGGACGGGAATGTCTCTCGAGAAGAGGGCACCAAAGTCGCATGAAAAAGTGTTCTACCTCATAATACATAGTCGTTCTGCGTCTTAAGGAGGCAAACAACATATATATCTATATCTGGAGGCGCGGTGGCTGAGGGGTCCTCATAATACATAGTCGTTCTGCGTCTTAAGGAGGCAAACAACATATATATCTATATCTGGAGGCGCGGTGGCTGAGGGGTAAAGCGCTTGGCTTCCGAGCTTGAATTCCTGGGGTTCGAATCCTGGTGAAGACTGGGATTTTTAATATCGGGATCGGAAGGCGCCTCTGAGTCCACCCAGCTATAATGGGTATCTGACATAAGGGGAAAAGTAAAGGCGAATGGCCGTTGTGTTGACTACATGACACCCTCGTTAACCGTGGGCCACAGAAACAGATGATCTTTACATCATCTGCTCTATAGATCGCAAGGGGGACTTTACATATTAGGACTAAAACAGACAAATTAAAAACTCCTTTATCCCACTTTCGGTTAGAGGGTAACAAGATCATCTGCCGTCATCGAGAAGTACATAGAAGTCTAATTCATAAAGCGCTGGTTGTGAGTGTGTATGTGTTTCGTGTGTGAATGTTGTTCGTATTTTCCATCTATATTGTTATTGGACAGTAGTTACGCCGAGGGTGTCAATTGTAGTCAAACTGAATTTTCATTTGATTGGATCAATAAAAATGATCTTCTATCTATCTATCTATCTATCTATCTATCTATCTATCTATCTATCTATCTATCTATCTATCTATCTATCTATCTATCTATCTATCT
>JADKLZ010000003.1:54209037-54241604 GCA_021533235.1 Biomphalaria straminea
TATCGGGCTGTCCGGTGTAACCTAACCAAAATACCCACTCCATTACAAATATATTCAGTGAAAAAGCTTATTCTTTTACAATTACATTCGGTTATATCTGATTCAAATATATATTCATAAAGAAGATACGTTTTTTTGTTGTCAGTTTTTTTTTTAAACGTATTGAAAGTCAGCCTTGACCTTTTCTTTTTGCTTCCTATAATAACTCTTTCTCTCCGTAATTATTTTCCTCATTCCGATAGAATTACTCTTTCCGCTCATTTTTATTTCACCTACCCTGTCATTATTGAACTTCAATAACATGTTGTTTTTTTTTGTTTATCAGAAAATGTTATATTTTGGTATCGAATAACAGGGGAAAGGGGAATGCATGCTCGCAACACAAATTAAAGTTTATAAATCCAAAAATCAATCCTATACTATTAAGCGAGCAATTCTTGTATAGCCTATATATATATACTCTAACGATTTTCTTTAAAATTTCAAGGTATGTGTGTATTAGTGAGAAAAAAATTCTGAACTCATTGGCCACATCGGGAAAACTCGAGTTCGACCGTTATTTCGATATGAAAATGTCTCAATGTTGTAAAATTAATTTTGGTTAGAATAATTTATGAATGAAAGTTTTCCATGACGTAAACGGGAAAAACGCTGCTTACGTCACTAGGCTTACCTTAGTACACTAAAATATTTCTTTGCAAACAAGAACGTGTTTAGAGATATGAATGAAGGGATGTGTAAAACTAAAAGCAGACCACGTGCTGTAGCACCACTGGGATGGATGGATGGCAGAAGCCAGTATGAACTTCTTATTGTCCGACAGTCAGGCTGGCCAGGGCATTTATTTAACCGAGCAAGGCTCGGCCACCTGATATTTTTGTTTAATGAGGCCGAATAAACGTTGGCGTCGTCAATGAAGAGAGAAAGAGTTAAACTCTAGAGTCGTCTGCTTATTTATACGACGAAAAAAAAAATGGTAAAGTTTCTCGAAGTTGAAAAGTTTATATATCATAATTTGTCATTAATTAAGCCAAGTGAATTGAGTAGTTAATTGTGAAGTTTGTGCTCGTCTCACCCGAAATGTAAGCAACAAACCTTAACTTGTATCATCGGATGCAATTTTCTCACCCTTGAGTGCACTTACCCTAATGTTTTAATCGTGAATGTTATAGACGTCCAGTTTTATCATAACACATGTATGCTTTTTATTACTGTACTATTACTGAAATTACGGGTGATTTTTTATACATGGAGAAGAATCTTAAAATAGGTGTAAAGAAAAAATTTTTTTTTGCTATACCTCCAGTCAGCTCGTTAAGTAAAAAAAAAGCTCCCCTTACAGACCTTGTGGTTTATAAGGCAGATGATGTAAAGATCATCTGTTTCTGTGGCCAGCAAAACGACCAACTACCTTTACTTTTTTCCAACTAATAGGTACTCTTAAGTTTAGAGCTGGGTGGACTCAGAGGCGCTTCAATGATCCCGAAATGAATAATTCCAGTCTTCACCAGGATTCAAAACCGTAACCCCCGGTTCGTAAGCCAAGCGCTTTACCTCTCAGCCACCGAGCCTCCAAATTCACTTCGTACCATCGTGGAACCTTCTAGGTGAAGGGGTGAAACCTGGACACTAATCTCGAAAACGGCTCTAAAGTTTTTCCCAAAAGTTTAAGGATGTATATCGTTGGGAAAAGAATTGCCAGTACCAACTCGTTTGCCACGCTGAGAAAATCTAGTTTGACCGTTATAATTTTTCCAAGTATAACAAGAAATAAATCTAGTAGATTTATACATTTGCTTAACAAGACGTTACCCTTAGAGAAAAAGTGTTGTATTGTTTATTTCATATTTTGGGTTCCTTTTTTTTGGTGGTTTGTCCCGCAACACGAGAGTTGGAAATTTAAATGCTCCGCGTAGCGACTTAGGTTGAACATCACTGATATAGGCTAATTAGAAACCTGAAGCCACTAGCTTTATTATTTAAATTACAAGCCTAGATCTATATGTTCATAACGCATAACTCATTCAAACATGAGCAACCAGAGACACTACTCAACTACTCCATTAGTCCAGCCAGTCAAAGTGTCAAGCCTAGTGCCCCCATACAGATCAAACTATAGTATGCGCGCTGGACTGTCGTTCGGTCCTCTCGATGGTACTGCGGGCAGGTTTGGACTAAGAAGTAGATTATCCTGAAGGAACATCCTAAATATGTAAAGCATTTGAGAAACAAAACCTTTTTAAAAATCCAACTACAGCTATTAATTCTTCACTAATGTTATGTTCTGGTCGTTGTGCTGGCCACATGACATCCTCGTTAACCGTAGGCCACAGAATCAGATGACCTTTACATCATCTGCCCTATAGACCACTAGGTCTGAAAGGGGAACTTTACTTTTTACTTTTAATGTTATGTTCTGGCTATATTTTGAAGACGATGATTAATTTTGATGCTTCATAAGCTTTTAACTTTTTAACTACAAGAATCTTTACAACGATAATACCGGTAGTTTTGCTTTATCTTTATACACGGGCAAATCTCAAATTCTTCTCATATCAATAATATATAGGCAATTTGACATTGTTATCTATTCTTATCAACAAACAAGTAATTTGAAATTCTTAACCTATCAATAAACAAGCAATTTGACATTCCTACGTAAACACTACTAGTGCATAGGGAAGGTCAGGGCCATTGTTCAGTGTTATTGTTTATTCTTCTAGGTGTCGACCACAAGAGGTCAAGATTCCGATGGAGGAGAAAGTCATTGTTTTAGTTTTCCCGGTGACACGTTCCTACAGTTTGACTTTAACAACTTCAACAACAGCAACGAGTAAGTCATTAAGTCATCGGCGGATCCAAGATAAGTTGACAAAAAAAAAGGGGTGGGGCAGTTTGAGTTTTATTCCCTTAACTAGGGCTAATAGAGAAGGGCATTTCTGGGGTAGGGTGAATACTATTTAAGCACAAAACTTTCTTGGGTTGTTTCATTTCCTTTTATTATTAGCAAAAAATCAACGTTCCATATGTCCTATTGTAATTGGACTGTATAGCCTACAGGTAATGACATCGCGGGAGCACGTTACCCTGCCTCAACGTGGCGCTCTCGTGGAAACGGCTCACTAGAGGAAGTGGCTAGGCGAAAGGGTAACAAACACAGGACTCCCGTGGGAGAGAGTCCACCTCTTGCACGGCGCGGAGTAGCACGAAAGCTTCCACGGCACAGTCACGAATCCCTGCGCTGTTCCTCAAGGGACCGTCTCATCAATGGCGAATCCTGCACAGTCAGCTTGGTACAACGAAGGTAAATGGCGGAGGCCCCCGGTACCACACAGTGGTATTGGAAACATCAATGCCCTATAGACATTGACTCGGGTCGCTCCCAGACAGACCTGTGAGGTCCGCAGTTTTTTTTTTTTTACTGTTTGTTTTTGTTCTCGGACGGATTCAGACAGGTTTTTTTCAAACTTAGAGCTCGAAGAGCCTTCGGCTCAGCTGTTAGACTATCCACACGATAATGACATCGTAATGGAATTTACGTTTTTTTTTCCCCACATATTCTAAAAAACCTTACCCCCACCCAACATTTTAATATTATAAACTCCTTTTGTTATTTTTTTAAATAAGCCTCTGAAGGATTGGAAGATATCTGTTGTATGGAAGTTATATAATGCGCAATGAGACCAGTTTCCTTCTTGTCCTGACCAATTAAAGTTCATCAAGAACCCACTCTCTGACACATGCGAATATAGCATTGCATTATGCGATTAAGATAATTTAAATTACTTGTAAATTTTACGAAAAGCAGACATAGAAATGTCTCTAACTAAACCACGTAACTATATATATTTCTTGCTCTTGAGTCTGCTTAATATTAGCCTACTTACCAAATTTATTTTAAACGTTGGCCTGTTAGTGATTCTATGCAAACCAAAAAGTGTATTTGTTTACAAGTATTAGAAAAAGTTCAGATTGCTACAGCCTAGCCCAAACGTCCAACAGAACTGCGAGGGTTGCGGCGCGACCATAGAGACAACAGTCCAAAGCGCCACAGGCAGCCATCCAAAGCACAGGTTCAAAGCACAATCAGTGGTTAGCCTGTAAACGTTTGCACATCCTTGGAACGATCTTATGACCTATTTTCATTCAGTTCTGTCCATAATTAGAAACGGTCTAAATTCCGAAATGGTACAACTTGACAGTGTGGTGTCCTTCTTCCATCCCCAGCATCTACTTCAGCTTGAAGTTTAAGACCAGGGAGTCCAACTCTGTCATCCTGTACTCTCGAGGCTCTGGTACCCACTACGATGACGAGGCTGTATTCATACGGAATGGAAAAGTGGGCTATCACCTGTTTAACACCTCACCTACGGGTGTGGAAGGCTATTTCGGTGCATACTTCATTGGTAACGAACTTGTCAACACAAATGAATGGGTTACGGTAAGACAATTGCACTATAACCCAAACAACACGTTTGTATGAAATTCATATCGCCAATATTGGTGCTTGAAATATTCTACTACTGTATTGTGCTATTGTGTTGAAATGTTTACGATTTTGTTTATGTCTGTGTAACGTCGTGAGAATGTGTTCACAACATTGATTGAGTGTGTGAATTTCCAGGTCTCTTTCGTTCACAACATTGATTGAGTGTGTGAATGTCCAGGTCTCTTTCGTTCACAACATTGATTGTGTGACTGTCCAGGTCTCTTTCGTTCACAACATTGATCGAGTGTGTGAATGTCCAGGTCTCTTTCGTTCACAACATTGATTGAGTGTGTGAATGTCCAGGTCTCTTTCGTCAGTTTACGTGTCGTTCTAGAATAATAAAGCCTTGTATAAGGTTACTCTTCTGTGTTCTTAGTTATTCATCATTACAATTTATTATTCTAGAACTTTCTATTTTTTGGATTTATGTGCCTCACGTATCTCTTTTGGATATTCGTTCAACACATTCTCACGACGTTATACATAAAAAATTGTAAACCTTTCACCACAGCTGTTGAGGGTATAGTCATTGTTAACAATTAATACATATTAATATATATAATATATCGTTAAAAACACTAATTAATTGTATAATTGTAGTAGTATTCTAAATGCGCTCGTTGAGGATGTTCTTCATCATCATCATTGGTCCTTTCATTTCCTCCTGGGATATAGATAGACTTTAAGTAAAAACATGCCACTATTCAGGGTTCCTTGCTAATCTTTTAAGAATTTCCAGCTCTTTCCTGACCCCTCCCTTCCTTTAGTACACTGCATCGCCTTTGTCCTGGATAGGATCTTGTGTGCTGTGTAAATGTATGCAAAAAAAAATAATTAACCGACCAGTCAATGAATGGGTCGTAATTAATTATTTTGTTTGATACCAACAAGGGAAATTAATCCTTTAGTATGTAGGGTTTCGCCCCCTTCTATAATTGAAACCGTATATTTCTCCCACACCCATTCTTGGATTAAGTTGAAATCTCAAAAAAAATATTTATTGTACCTAACAAAACATGAACAAATTTAAAAATTAACCAATTAGTCAATTAATTATAATTGATTATGCAATCAAAGATCCCTCCTTTATGCTCTCTCTCTCTGTCAGAGATGGAGTGACCTCTCCATTGCTGGGGGAAAGCCTGGGCGGTAAATTTGCGAGTGCTGGGCTGCCCACACGTCAGCACACGCCTCTCTTCCATACTGACCGGGTCCAAAGGGATGGCAAGCCATCACAATTTGGGGACAGGTGGCTGCAGGAGTTTGATCTGCAGGGGTCTTTGATTGCAGAAGCCATACACAACAGAAGCAGAAAGAAGGGTGAAAATGCAACGGCGCCCGGTGACTACATATGCCCAACCTGCGATCGTAACTGTGTATCAAGGATCGGCCTCTTTAGTCACACAAGAGCTTGCAAGGGGAAAAGATCGTCTCTCGAGACGTAAAATGCCACAGACACAGATAATTGATTAATTATTTTGATTGATAATGAATAAGGGAAATTACTACATTATTCAGAGGTATAGTTATAAGTGAGGAGTTCTTTTCTTTAGATAAACTTATAAAATGATTATTTTTAAAAAAATATTTCTCTTGTTGTTCTCAAACAGTTACACGTGTACCGCATGTACAGAGACGTCACTAGTAGGCAGCGCAGAGTGCACCCCAAGACTGGGTTTGCAGTGGAGATCCAAGGGGTCCGACATGAGTATGTTGATCACCTCGTCAGGACGGATATTTCATTGTCAAACTCGATTTTTATTGGTGGATACAGCCAACCTTTGGTGAGTTCCGCCGAAACCTTCAGATGCATGAAAATGAGCCGAAATCAATGAATATGATAGTCAGAGTAGAGTCGTATTGTAAAATATTTTTCTATTTATACTATTTGCTTATACATGCTCTGTTTATGGTTGTTCAAGAAAAAAGGAGAAAAAAAAAACAGTAAAGGAAGTCGACATATATATATATATATATTATATATATAGGTCTGTGATTGAAATGTTTTTGTACGTATTGATAAAGTTATTCCGAGATTATAATTATGAAAGTTCCAAAGTTATGTTTCCCTTCCAACTAACGTGAATGACGTGGGCTCGATCCCCATACCGGCCTTTTCTTTTCAATTTCCGAATGCTCCTTCTTCCCTAGCGCTATTAGAGCGTGGAATGGGTTGCCTGAGATAGCCAGGAAATCCGGTGACTTTTTCAGAAATTAGGTCATTGGTTAATATGCATGACTAAATGCATGACATGTAGGATGTAATCATCTTCTTTTTTTGAAGTAACGTCTGTATTGTAAAAGATAAGATAAGATTTTTTTTCAATGACAAAAAATATGAATGTTTAGTTTACTATAGGCCAATTATTTGAACATAAAGTAGGAATTTTTTTTTAAATATAGTAGGCCTATACTTGTTACTAAAGAACGATTTATTCATCTTTCGACAGAGCTCTACCATCAAAAGATTTGTCGGCCAGATCAAAGACATCAGAGAACATAGCAACGGACTGGCCTTTGAGACTCCGACTCTTAATTTCATGGCCAGTGTCCAGACATTTTGCAGTGAAGATTCAGAAGTTGAACCTAATTAATCATTTAGTTTGAATAATTAAATTTAAAATATGAAAATTGGTGTACGCCATAGAATCATTCTATTTCTAATTTCAACGTGGAAAGTTATTTGATTTTTGAATATGTACGTACTAATTACACTCAGTGGAGGAACAAGTTATCTCAAAGATGTTTGATATACAATTAGTTTAATTACATTTGAATTCTAAAATTTATAATTTAAGCTGTCAAAAATCCAGAAGATGATAACATTTAAAAAAAATCTAGTTTTAGAGCGTGCTGTGACTACCTGTGACTACCTTATTAATGGTTTATTGTCCTATCACTCTCCACATTTGGAATCATCTGTAAATATTTCTTTTTTATCAAACCATAAAAGTTTTTATTCATTTATCTTTTATCGGTTTTTGAAAAGTGTTTGTGTACAATAAAATGCAAGCTTATGTAGCAACTTTCTTATGTTCTTATTAATGTGTTTGGCCTGTCTTGGGTTGACGCTAAGTTAACATCTGGCAATCGTACCGGTCTGTCCACTTGTGGTGTTCCGCAACGTGATGTCCAGAACATTGTTGCCCAGATTTAGGTGTTGGACATAAAAACATAAGACCAATAGGACTTCAGACTGATCTGTCAGCTGGTAAACGATCCAACAAAATCATTAACTATGAATAATGTTGGATCTCTGATCTTGTAATGAACATAGAAAATTGATCTTGTTTTGACCACTCGCTAATATTAGCTCCTATTGCTGCGACTATTACGTTAAATTGATGAACTCCAGCGGGTATATTGAAGCCTCCCCCATAGTTTGAGAATGACTGAGAACTGACATCACACCATCTATAAAAATGTATGTGTGTGTATGTGTCCCAGAAATGTTGGACTCTACTTGCTAATAAAGACATTGACTTTCAAAACTCCGAAGATCTTGCATTTCGTGTGAGATGTAAGCCCATGTGGGGTGTATGCGGACTTTCCCGTGCAATCTTTTGGAAAGGGAACTAAAAATATAGAGCGGGAAAAAGACAAGAAAATGAACGCAAGAACTGTAAACAATTTCTGAACATTTGTTTTGCAATGTAATCTTTTGGTGAAAAAAAATATCGAGACAGACAAACGCTCTGGACATGAAACTAAATAAAATGAATCACTGCCATTAAAAAAAAAAGAATGCAAGATTTAAGAATTATAATATATACAATGAGCAGAGGTCCATACTGCACTATCGTTGAAACTACTTGAAACTCCCTAAAGAAAATTCTCAAACACCTCTTAGGCCCATTAGTTGTAGCCTTCTCGTCTGCCTATAATGATGACCCTCTCAAGCACACACACACACTAATTTAAATGAAACCCCTCTCGTCCAACGCTCGTTTTGGCAATGGTGTCTTGTAATGGAACGGATGACCAAATCTTATATGATACAGACTTTACTTCAAAAAAAAAAAAAAAAAAAAAAAAAAAAACGATGATTACGTCCTACGCGTCTTGCATTTAATCATGCATACTTACGAATGACCTAAACTCTGCCAAGTCACTGGCTTTCCTGGCACAGACACAAAAAAAAAAACACACACACACACTTCTTAGGCCCTTGAATTCTACAAATCTTTATAAATTATATTTTTCAGTGAAACAATCAGCATTTCAATGGTATCGCATATATTGGCATCCTCCATTAAAGCCCTCATTCCAAAAATCACGAACTTTTAGGCCGCCCCGATTTTTTTTTTTTCATTCCTCAATTGAAAGGCCACCCAAGCCCAGTTTTTAACAATGTACACCCTTTTTTTTATCACCCGATGCATCCTACCATATGATAATGCTCCCGGCACTACATACATATTATTACCTGTAAAATATAGAAGTTCCGATAAAGAAATCATCGAAGAAGAACAGTTTGAAAGAAACAAACATCACTTTTCGCAATTTAGTCCATTCTTTACACAAATTATTTTTATTTTTATTTTGTCAGTCGTTGATCTAGAGACGCACCTTATATAGAGATAACCCTCTGCACAAATCGCATCACACATCCCTCCTCCCCCCACCCCCACCATAGAAAGCTTTCACACATTTTTTTAAAATTCTTGATTTAGACTAGAGGTCTACTTGTAGATCCAGTCGTTCTAAAATTGTTCTACATATTATCATTAACTACAGTGTTCGGTCTTTACATGAGGCGCGGTGGCTGAGCGGTAAAGCACTTGGCTTCCAAACCGAAGTTTCCGAGTTTGAATTCTGACGAAGACTGGGATTGATTTACGGCAGGGGTCTCAAACACGCGACCCGCGGGCCGCATGTGGCCCGCGAACTTATTCTGTGCGGCTCGCGTCCACGTCCACAAATTAAAAAAAAAATAGATTAAATTTACAATGACCACATATAAGCTGTGAAATGATTTACAGCTGCAGAAATCAGTAAATGAGGTGTCACTGTCATTTCTAGCTGATTTAGAAACGGAATACGGAGAGTTGCTGTATCATACGAAAGTCAAATGGTTGAGTCGTGGAAAAGTGCTGCAGAGATTTTTTGAACTGAGAAATGGCATTGTTCATGGCAATGAAAGACAGAGACATACCTTAGCTCAGTGACCCAATGTTTTTGTCGGATATTGCTTTTCTTACTGACATCACGCAACATCCCAATGCACTCAATTCACAACTATAGGGCACATAGCAGCTGATTATCGTGATGTTTGACCACATCAAATCATTCAGATGCAAGCTGACTTTGTGGGCCACTCAGCTGGCAGATGAAAACCTGGCTCATTTCTCTTTTCTACAGAGTATAACGGTTGAACAACAGCGCCTGAAAGAATACGTAAACATCCTCTCATGACTTCTAAAAGATTTTGAACACCATTTTTAGCAATTCACTGCTCTCGAACCACAGTTTTTCTTGGTGCCATTCCGTTCGCAGTTGACATGAAAAACGTTCCAGGGGATTCCTGGTGGAACTACTGGACCTGCAGTGTGACACTGTTCTGACGCAAAAATACACTTATGTTGGCGTTCCAGATTTCTACCAGTTTCTTCCCAGAGAAAAGTTTCAAACTTATTCTGCGCAACCGCTAGAATTCTAACGATGTTTGGGAGTAGGTACGTTTGCGAACAGTTTTTCTCCAGAATGAAGATCAACAAAACAGCATCACGATCAAGACTGACTGCTGAGCATCTGAGACCAACCTTGCGGTCTTGCCACTACACGCGACTTCAGGCCTAACGTCGATGGTCTGGTCTCTGCCAAACGTTCTCAACTGAGTGGACAGAAACGTGAGTGAGAGCCATCTTCAGTAGGCCTAGTAATTATATAGTAGCCTAATTGATTGACCAATTTGTATTTATTTTTGTATTATTGATTCATGTCTTCTCTATGCCAATAAATAGGCTAATTGTGCAAAGGTTCTAACTTGATCCGAGAATGGATGTGGAAGAAATAAAGTCTACAAACATTTATGCTACAAGACACACACAGAGTTGATATGAGCTTTGAAAGAACAACACCATATAGATCTATATGATTAATCGACTTCTGTAAGGAAAAGATGGAAAATGACAATGTTTCTGACAATGGAGAAAACATATTGAAACAGTCCAAAGTTTTAAGGAAGGACACAAAGACTCATTATGAAATGAATCGGTTCCCCGGGCCTTGCAATCCAGATTACTGATGTAAACATGTCACATGTAAAAGTAAAGTGAAACAGGTGTGAACGTTTATTTGTTAGCAATAGATCTAATTGTAATGTTTTGCCACGTGTAATGCAAATTGTAAGACATATTCCCTCATTGATACTATAAACATATTTGCTATATTACTATTTAGAAATACAGATCTATAGTCTGTATCTCTGTTATATTACAATTTCGGCATACGCCGCATTTGTATATCTAATACTGAGTCCATGAGTGAGTCAATTTATTAGTCTAGATCAGGCATGTCAAACTGGATGTTCGGGGGCCGCATGCGGCCCGCGACCACCTTGCATGCGGCCCGCTTGGCCACCTATAAAATATAAAAATATTACTATTACGCTGCAAAACAAGAGATGACAAGCTACTTGAATGGAAAAATAGTATTTGTTTAACTGAACAACTATAGGGTGAGTCGGCAGTGAAAGCAAGCTACATTTTTGTCAAACTTCATTGCAAGCCATTTCAAATCATTTAATAAATGTGATTTTATTGAAGGAGTGTTTCGTTAAAGCCAAAGTCATTTATTCAGAAAAAAAAGAGAAAGCATTCAAAGAAATAGCTTTAACTAGTGACACTGTTGCAGATAGAATAAATGCCGCCAGTCAGCTTGCTTGAACAATTAAAGAACGACAGAGCTGATTTTGAATTATTGCCATTGGGTCTCTATGAGTCAACTGACGTAACGGGTGTAGCACAGTTGGCTATATTTATAAGGGCCTTTAACAGGAATTTTGACATATACCAGGAACTATTAAGTTCTGTTATATGTATAACAAGCAAGCATAATTTTTGAGAAAAGACAGGAGGTGAAAATGCAGTACAATTTATCTTTGGTAAAGCTAGCTAGTCTAACAAAGGATGGCGCACCAACCATGAAATGAAATGGTTTTGATGCAAAGTTACTTGCAAAAATAAGAGAGACTGGTGCTAATTTTAAATGTGCTCATTTTTAGTGCATCATTATTATTATTATACTTTTTATATAGCGCTACTTTCATGCTTATAGCATGCTAGGAGCGCTTTAGTCCAATCTCATTTGTGGACCAGTGGGGGGAGGGGGCATCTAGGAGTAAGTTTTCCGTGCTGCCTTTAGGCGCTCTGCACGAGTCGGGTGTCGAACCTCGAACTCCTTCTAGGTAGCCAAGCCAAGTTCAAGCGCACCTAGCCTCTCGATCACGCGATCTGATTTGATTCTGAAAATGCTGCTGGAAATGTGCAACTAGAGCTGATAGAATAGAGGTCAGGTTTTTAGTTGAAATCGAAGAATATTGAAACGGCTGTGCCAAAATTTTACAGTCATTTACCCTGAACGGTTCGTTAAATTGCGGAAATTTGCAGCTAGAATTCTAGCTATTTTTGCATGCACTGGTCTCTGTGAGCAGTTCATTTCCATAATAAAAGCTATTAAAACACTTCACCGTTCGAGATTATCTGATCAAAATTTGTCATCTGTGATGAAAGCGTCAGTGGCAAACAAATTTCAACCTGACTGTGACCTGACATCAGGACAAGGAAAATAATGCGTAATCATAGTAAATTTTTATTAGCCAATAGTACTACAAATTTAGCTACGAGATATGCCATTAATTATTGTATTATATTGTATTATTTCTAATTTACATAAATCTAGTAGGCTGTTTTAAAACAGATTTTTTGCTGCGGCCCCTCAGGTCATAGTAAGTTGTTTATGCGGCCCATATACCTTAATTAATGAGTTTGACATGCCTGGTCTAGATGTAGTTAATAAAATATAACCAATGAAAGTCTTGCGATCGCACTGACCTAGATTTTCATAGACGTCTATAGGCTTGCCCAACTCCAAAATTAGCAACAAGCCCACAATGCCCTTAAATATTTAAAAGCGGTAATTTCAAGATGTCTGATTAAAAGAAGTTCCAATCAATATTTTCATTTATTTTATGACATAAAATATTCTTTTATGGCTTAAGCCGTGTATTGCAATCATCAATCAGGTTTGTTAAATTCTAATGTAGAGTAGATTCTAGATCTAGACTAATTAAAGTAATTAGAATGTGAACTGTCACTGTGATTTCACTATCGACTATCACAACTACTGAACTAGACTATCACTCAGTCACTGAGTCAGTAATCAGTATCACTAAAAATAAAGTAAAATCAGTATGAGTTAGTCAGTTACTTTACTAGAATACTAGATCTATGAGTTATGAAGATAATCATGATAATGAGTATCATAAATGGCATAAATGTTCTTTCTTATCAAAGTGCCGAAGTTACTTTTAGTTAGTTAGTCACGACTTGCGAAACAACTTATTAAAACTTTGAAAGACAGAAAGTCGACGAAACTTTATCGAAAACACACCCACACCACACTGAATCACACTTATCACAATGATTTCAATGAATGTATCATTGAATGTGAAATAAAATTTAAAAAAACATTGAATCAATGATAAACGAATTATGGATGGACGACGACAATTCTAAAAATGATTGATATCTAGTCTAGATCTAGATTAATTCTAGTCTTACCCTGCCTTAGCCTGCCTTACTTACTAACTTAGCCACCTTACTAAGTAGTAAGTTACTATTATATTAACTAATTAGCGATAGGCTTAGGGCGTAGGCCTTAGTCTAGACTTAGACGCCTTAGTGACTTAGTCTAGACTAGACTAATTATCTAATAAGACTAATATTAATAAGTGACTAGGACTAGGGTAATACCAGTGACTAGTCTATATGAAGTATATGACAATCTAATGGACCTCATTCACCAAATGTAAATAAACATATTTAGCCACGTCATAATATTGATAAAATAGTGAAAATTACGTATCATGTGACACCCTTGGCCTTACGTATAGTATTGCGTAATTTGTATAGAACATATAGAAAAAAATGTTGTTTGTTTACGTTTGGTGAATGAGGCCCATTAATCTATGGGGATGTTTAAATCTTGACTTTAGACTCTATTAAATATCCCATACTGGCCTAGTACTAGTAGAATCTAGATCTAGACCTAGAGTAAGTGCGAAGTTCGAACGCATTTAGCCCGCTGACAGCAATTTTCACATTTGGATTTTTATAGCATCGTAACGGTCTGACCTATGAAAAAACTGATGGTATCTTTAAATTCCTCTTTTTCCTTTTCCATTTCTATAAAAATAGATCAGATTTAAATTTAATGTATCACTATTCACTAGTGACTAGGTTTATTTAAATTAAATATGAGGTCAAAGAGGTGTAGGTACCGTTAAGTATCACCAAGCATACTTTTCCTAAATAAGATTTTTCCCCAGTTAGTAAGCTCTATCGGGTTGATGGAAGGTTCGAACAGATCAAAGAAAAAAAAATATATATATTATATATAAAAACATGTTTTAATATTTAATTTTCACTATAAAGTCATTAATTTTTTACTCCAGCGCAAGAACACCATCTATTGCACCATTTCCACAACTTCAAATTGTCTCTCTTTAAGCTGATGAGAGCCATCAGACTTAAAAATAGAGCCCTAAGCCCATGACACATTTCCTTCACTACCTGATAGTAAAAAAGAATAATTCCACACCTCCTGAGTTTGACCTCACTATGAACTTAGCCTTTACAAGGAAAAGGAAATAAGTTTGAGTCGGAAGTGAAGAAAAAAGGTGCATGGGCAGTAGCAATATAGTAGTTATTTGGTAAACATTCAAATAAAAAAGTTTTAGCAATAAAAAGTGAACTGTTCGAACCTCTATACAAATCTGGGCGTTTCGAACTTCGCACTTTACTCTAGTATTAGACTAGTCACTAGAGACTATAGACTTGGACTCTCTAGCTCTATCATATCTCTTGTCTCTGGCGACTCTAGACTCTAACTTTAGCCAGTTATACTTATACTGTCATAGTGTCTAGTGACTAATCTAGATCTAGAGCTATACTAGATCTATTATTCTATGAATATAGAGTATAGTAGACTAGAATTTTACCCACTTGCCATTCTTAAATCATTCTAGGATGAGTTGAAAATTAACACTGTAAGTTTAAATTTATAATTCATTGTCAATGAGCTCAATGACTAAACTTATGCATGAAGCATTAAAAAATTATAGCCTATAAAACCAATTAAATTTAATCTAGTTAATGAATGGCACATTTCTCAACCACTTTTAGCAAAGACAAAGACTTTTTTTTCCCCATGACCATGTTCTGTCTTTGTATATAGACATTTCATCATCTCTTTTTTATTCTTGTACAAATTTTCATCATGCAAACCTTTCACTGAAGTAGTTAGAAATCACCTCATTGCTGCCCAAACCATACTTTTTTTTTTACGATGTTTATATTCCTTATAAACAATAGATTTTTTTTTTTCTTTGTTAATTGAAGATATGGGATTGTTGTCTTGTTGTATAGTATGGTGTTTTGCAAGGTCATTAACTACGGAAGTGGTAATGGTCTTTAGCCCATCATTACCAGTGGCACACTATGTCTGCAGAGCCTGCGGTGCTACTGATCCCAAACTGTATTGGATATTCCGTTCCTCGGGTCACATCAGCTTCGTGGAGGGGGGAACTGCTGTGTGGGCGACATCGTTCCAACCATAAAAAATGCTCAGGCTTTCATCTCGCTTGTTTGAGATGAACCATATTCGATCTACAAATGATGGATGCCAACATGTATAGTGTTATGACATGATTAAGAATTAGTTTTGTTCCAAAGAAAGTGAAAGTATTGGCTTAGAGACAATGACCTGACTGCTATGTGGGCGACATCGTTCCAACCATAAACAATGCTCAGGCTTTCATCTCGCTTGTTTGAGATGAACCATATTCGATCTACAAATGATGGATGCCAACATGTATATAGTGTTATGGCATGATTAAGAATTAGTTATTTGTTCCAAAGAAAGTGAAAGTTTTGACTTAGAGACAATGACCTGACTAGTAAAAACAAGACTCAAGGCTTTTAGGAAAAAAATAGTGAAAGTTAACAGACTACTTTTGGTGGAATATTTAAAAAAAAAACATATATATATATATAATTCATTAAAAACCTAGTACACCTTAAATCTAAGTAAGTAAATTTGTTATGACATGATAAGTTATGCTTTTTATACTAGGACTTTATTTAAAAAAATAAAAATGAAACTATTGATATTCTTTTCCTTTGTTTTCATCATATTTCAAGTTTGTTAGGTTTTAGGTGAAAAATGAGATATTTTTACTGCTAAATTAGTTTTATTGACTGATTTAAACTATGTCTCCAGTACAACACTAACAACATGGACACACCTTTTAAACCTGATGGTTTAAAAAAAAGAAAGCTGAAGAAAATTTTGAAAAAGAAACCAACCATCTTAAATTCATCTTTGTCATCAAATGCCTACCAAAAGAAAGTGAAGGCTGCCATCAATGTGAGCTGTAAGTAGAAGTGGGGCTATTTTTAGAGTCATTAGGATTCATAATAATAGTTTTACTTGAAGAATAATGTATAAATTTCACTGTTAAAAATGAAATAGCTAAATAAAAAAAAAATATCTAAAAAATAGAGCATGTGTGGTAAACCACTCGGCTTCTAAATTATGGGTAAGAAATTTGAATCGGGGTGAAGGCTGGGTTTTTTAAAGTAAAGGATTTTTATATTATATGTCATCCTTGAGTCCCCCAGCTTTATGTGGGAAGCGGCCATTGGTTTGGGGCAAGTAAGGGTGGTTGGTCATCTAATTATTCTTTACATAATAAAATAAAAACTTGACATACAAAACAAAGCATGTATCATTCTTTTTAAAGACATTAAAAGGAACACATATTATAATGTGAATAAAACAATAATTGCCAAACGACCTTCATGCTAAAACGACAGCGCCATCTGCTTTCCTTATGATACCCTTCTTAACTGTTGTCTACAAAAACAGATGAGCATTACATTATCTATCTCATTGATTGTAGGGTTTGAAATAGGAACTATACTCAAAGGATACTAACAAGATAAAAAAAAAATGTATATATATATAATATTAGAATCACAAAACTTAGTACTGCTTATGCAGGGTAGTCTTATTAATAATTTTAATTTCCTTTGGGAAAGTCATTTTAAACATAATACTATACAATTTTTTTAATCTTTTCCCCTCACTCATTCATTAAAAGTTTCATTTCTTCTTTTTTTTCCTCTTGCAAATAGTGAATTCCACTCGAAATGTTCGTACACTACAGACTAACAATAGATCTTTAGCAAATGGTCTTGAGAGATGGAAGCAAGAATGTCGCATTGCTCAAGACAAATGCAACTATCTTTTGCAAACTAATCATGATTTAAGGGAATATATTTTAGAGTTGGAGAGAAAAATATCATCTTCCCCAAGTTATATCAAAGAAGAAGTAGAGAGGCAATACAAGGTAGTATTCTAATGAGGCTTTGTTATAGTGTATTCAATTCTTATCTTCGATTACATAGTAAAACTGCTACATGTTATAGTCTGCTCTAGAGAAAATGTAATCTATTTTAGAGAAACTAAAAATAGCTTAAATCTGAACCGTAATGCTTCCTACAAATTGTCTTTGTTTTTGTTTTTTTCTTTGTTGTTTGTGTTTAAGGGGTACAGATTTCCAATGTGATATATTAATTTCATGTGGCTTAAGTGTACAGCTACATTTTGCTCTGTTGTCCTTTTTTGTCAATAATTTTTACTTTAAAATCCTGCGTTTTTAAATAAGAATTTTTTTTTATTATATAGTAGATATATCTTCCAATACTCATGCTATTTTAGAATGCTTTCTGTTTATATATTTACTATTGATGTTGATCTATTGTTTATATTTACCTTTTTTAACTAAATATTTTCTTTAGGATTATTAATTTTTTGTTTTAATGTGATTGAAATGTTTGTTAAGCCATACAGTCTTTCTACCTTTCCCCCATCCAGCTTAGGATCAAAAAAATACAAAGTGATGTATGTGACCTTTTTAATGGGCTTCTGGAAAACATTCTTCAAGTAACATCTGACACTTCTGGCTTCTCTGATACATCCTTGCTCAATTTAGACTTGCCTTTCAGGTAAGATATATACGCAAGTACAATTGACTATTATTTATTCAATACAAATCATTTCCACTTCATCATTTTATTATTTTTTAATTTTTTTTTTTCTTTATACTTACAGCGCCTCACATTTCTCTGGTATTCAGCCGCTTGAAGAGGTAGATGATGAAGTACTGGGGCCTGTCTATAAAAGAAATAAACCACTTGATTTGTCTTTAATAAATGAGCAATCCATACTTTTACCTGCAATGGATGGACTCCAAGAATATGATGCTAAAGAAAAAAGTTAGTTTTCTTTTTTTATCTTCACAAAGCACCAAGTCCAAAGCTTACTTATGTTTCATACTTAGAATTAGGTCCTCCATTGGTACGTAGGGCAGCAAGTCATGGGTGACAGTATGGCAACAGTATCTTCACAGCTGGTGCCCTTTGTTTTTTTAGGTCTTTTAAGAAGGTGCTAACAACATTGGTGCAGGGTCTTTACATACAAACTGTTATGGCTCCAGCGTGATGTTGAGTAGTTGAAATACAACTAAGTCCGACTGAGGTAACACTGAACACAAACTGCTTCAATAACACCAGCAAAAAGCCAAAACAATCAAAGGATGCAGTCAACGCTAGTTTCAACTATAAAATACTTTTAATCTTCATAAGGGTCCAATGTCTTCTGTCGCTAGTTTAGATTTTTCCTATTGATTTAACTGTTCTAATGTAAACACGTCTTTTTTATTCTGTATCATAGAGACTTCTACTTTTTAAACTAACTTTGCGTCATCTGTAACTAATTCAAACTTTCCCCTTATTCCCGAAACAAATCTAACTAAATCCTAATCATGTCATAACAATACCAACTAGGGTTGGTTTCTTGTCATGTATCTGGTGTCCTAACAGATTTGATCCTATACTGTTATTGGGGATTGTGGCCACCCTTGTTGCATGTGAAATTATCTTTATGTTCAATGGTTACCATTTCTGTAGCAATGGACGTTTCACAGGTATTGCTTGTTTTTTTCACTTGGCCTATGCTAAGTGCTCCTCATTCAGACGTGAACTAGACAAAGCAGAGCACTAAAGTTATACCGTTATTTTTATTATCATTAACACTCTTCTGCAAGAAATATCGAACTTTGTGGTTTGATAATTAGCTTATCTTTCTGAAATATTTATTTATAACTTTGAGCTGGATCTAGTTAATATTTCAAATTCTTTCTTATACTTGCCATACTAATGAATTGCATATTACATAAATGTGTTCATATTATTTTTTTTTTAGAAATTTAATTAAATGATTTTGAAGATAAAAAAATTGTTTTTCAGGCCAAGAACGAGCTCCATGCACTCAAGAAAGATCTCTCTCAAAGTTACCCCTTCGTGTTCCTGTTCAAAAGAAAAGAAAATCTGAGAAATCTTTAACTCCAGAACTAAGGAAATCTTTAACTCCAGAACTAAGGAAATCTTTAACTCCAGCTAAGTCTCTAGTTACTTCACCTAAAACTACTCCCAAAACTGACAAATCATCTGATGCCAAAGTACTGACTAAAACTTTGACTCCCAAAGATAGTCCAAAGAATAAGTCAGCCTCATTGAAGGCACTGCATGGGAAGAAAAAATCACCTAAATCAAAAATCAAATCAGCTAAGAAAACAGTAAAATCTCTGACTTTGTTAAAAACAAGTCCTAAAATTGATGCACCTATAATTACTAATGAGTTTGCACTTGTTAATAATCATTTGGAAATGATAAAGAAAATTCAATTTGCGCAGCAGACTAATGATCTTAATGGCAAACTTGGCACTGGTGTCTTATGTGTTGTTGCACCTTCTGCTGTTGAAGCTAATCTCAGTAGTAATGATAATCCTTCTTTCTCCGATGCCAATCATGATTCTGCTGATCAACCTCCAACTGTTGCAAATTGTACTAACATTTCAGTGGTGGATATGGAGCTGACTCAGTTGGTCACTGCCGACACTCTTCCAGCGAGTGCTAGTTTAGTGGAGGCCAGAAAGCCAGACACTGAGGATATCAATGAATCCTCTATTGAAGATGTTAAGAAAGAGAAAACAACACAGGCTTATGATATAAATCAATCAGAGGAACCAATCATTGATAATTTTGAATGGGTCGATCAGAAATTTCCAGATGCTGTTACACTCAGGAGAGGAAAACCTGGGCAAATCTCATTTGCTGCGTCCAGGAAAGATCCTGATGGTACACGTAAAAATCTTCCAGTGGTTCCACCCACCAAGTCTAGATCTAAGAAAAAAAAGGCGAACAACACGTCGGAAAGCTTTTCAGAGTCAGATCCGCAAAGTATATTTGATTTTCATGATAAAACTCCCAAAGGTCTTGGAGATGTTAAATCAAAAGATTTATCAATTTTCAATATAACTGGTGACGTGTCCACCACCTCACCATTACCATCCTTAAATACATTCAAGCAGAGTCAGAGTAGCAAAGAGAAAAATTTAGAAACTGTTGCTTTACCCAAAGATGTTGTTTCACTTTTAGGAGATGAGCCAGAATATGAAATGCCTTTGAAATGTAGTCCTAGTCCAGTTAAATCTAAAGTACATCTAAGAACAAGATCTCAGTCACGCAGTAAGAAGCGTAAAGAAGAGAATGTTGAAAACACAGTTCGGTCCTACTCAGAAAGTAGAAAGATCTCTGCTTTATCTCCCGACTCTATCAGTAGATCAAGAAATAGAAAAAGCACGTCTGAGGATATTTCTTCTGTTTCAGAACGGGGTAGATCAAGAAGTAGAAAGAGTCCAGTGCTGTGTTCAGATGATATTCAAATTGTTTCTAAGCGTGGTCGATCAAAAAGTAGAAAGAGCCCATTGCTATCTTCAGATGATAATCAGTTTGTTTCTGAGCGCAGTCGATCAAAAAGTGGAAAAAGTCTGGTACTGACTTCAGATGATCAGATTTCTTCTGAGCGTGGTCGATCAAAAGGTAGAAAAAGTCTGGTACTATCTTCAGTTGATCAGATTTCTTCTGAACGCGGTCGATCAAAAAGTAGAAAGAGCCCAGAGCTACCTTCTGATGATTTTCATTCTCTTTCTGAACATGAAAAATCAATGAGTAGAGATAGCCCAATGTTGCCTTCTGATATACAATCTTTTTCAAAACGTGGTAGATCTAAAAGTAAATCCAAAGAGCAAAATTCTCCAAATTCTGAGATAAGAAATGGGAAATCAAAAAATTATATATTTTCTAACCAAAAATTAGGAACAGAGGAGCAATATGATGTGGCCATTGAAAAAATAGAGCAAAATGTTAGCACTATTAATTTAACAAAAAGGAGGACATCTTTTCAATCAGATCAGCAGAAGTCCCTGAGATTATCTGTTCAGTCAGCCTGGCACAGTCCCAGACATGTTAGTAAAATAGAATGTTCATCTGCAGAGAACAGTGAAGGGCTGCAATGTACACCAAGGAAACAGCCATGGAAAGAAATTGATATCCATGAGAGGGATTCAGAGTTGGAGAAGCCCAAGATGGTTTCTTTAGGTCTTCAGAAAGGTAAAGCAGTAATCAAAGAATTGAAGAAAAGAGAAAGGCGAAAATTCAGTTCCGAGGTGAAAAAACTTGCCAATAACAACAATAATGCAGAGGCTCTCTTACCTGCCAATGTGAACAAGGAAGATCTTGTGAAAACTGAATCTCAGGAACCTGCCGTCAAAACAAGGTCTAGGACAAATTCTCTAGAAAGTTCCAATAGCTTTGAAGTACTTGTCGAAGTTCATCCCATACCCTCAACTGTTTGTGATGTGATGTTTAAATCTATTGATGGTGATGATTTGCTTGATACACAACAGAAAGTGCATAAAGATGTTCCTCTCACTAAATTTATGCTGCAAGAAAGCATTTCAGATGAAATAGAAACTGAGTCAGATTTCACCCTTGTAAAAGACACAAATGTATCTAAATTGACCTGCACTCAAAGAAAGCTAGAAAAAAACAAATCAGATGAGAGGTTTCATGGCACAAAAAAATATTTAGCACACACAAAAAAATCCAAAACAGAAATTCCTCAATTGGAAACAAATGTATTAACTTCACCAATCAGAAGTACAGTGGATGCTGTGTCGAGAAGCAAGGAAGCTAAATTGGAAGAGGATAGTTTGGTGAGTATGAATATCTAGGAAATGTAGATATACCAGTTCTATTAGTCTTTGTAGTGACTGAAATCTCTTGTTAACTCCAGTCACTCGTTTACATTTTTTATTTGCATTGTCTTTAAGCTTTTTGTTTTTTTTTTTTCTCTAATTTAAATAGATCAGAGATAGCTTTGAAGAGGCTACTAGCCAAATACTTTCTAAAGTTAAAGATTTAAAAACACCCAAAATGATTAAGAATGTGGAAAGTGACAACCATCTACAAAAGAAATCTTCTGGGAATGAAAATGCATCTCCTCAAGCCAGCATTATGGTGAAAAAAACAGTTGTTCCTCCAAAACTGAAAGCTAGTCAGCACGCTAAAGTCAACACCAAAACTCTTGGTGATATTGATCCCAACACACAGCATAGTACACAGAATAAATCACCAAGAACATCACCTGCTCTAAAGACTAAAAGATCAAATCCAGATCTTACCAACAGGTGAAGATTTATTGTGTAGTTTTGCTTGTTAACTTACAAGTAGTATGTAGTTGACCAAGTCCATTGCATCAAATAGTACAGTTATTTCAAATTGTTCCATGTCTAGTTTGTATCTCTTCCTTGTTTACTCCATAACGGTCATAGTAAAGCTATTGTAATTAATTGTGGAAATTATCTTTTTTTTTGTTGCAGTTTAATACATATTTTAAAAATAGTTTAGTAACCCCCTGGCAACTAAATATTCTTAATACATTTATTTTTTTATAAAAATATTTATTTTATTCTTGCTGTTCACTATTAAAGTCACTACTTTGAAATCATCAATCTAAATATAACATTTATGTTAGCTCGGTGGTAAATTTTCCTTCTGGGATAGTAAAAATATTCTAAGTTTTATGCCCCTGGAAATATCCAAGTCGAACATAATTGCCATTATTTATTATAGTTTGAAATTGGTTAGCAATGTTATGCCATTATATAGTTAATAAAGTAAAGTAGTTTCCCTTTCAGGCCTTGCTATCTATTGGGCAGATGATGTTAAGGTAATCTGTTTTCTGGCCAACCTTTTAATTTTCCCAACTAAAATGTACTACTGTAACATTAGAGTTGGGTGAACTCAGGGGTGCTAAAAATTATGATTTTCACCAAGATTCAAACCCTAGGACCCCAGATTCAAACCCTAGGACCCCAGATTCAGAAGTTGAGCACTTAACCACTCAGCCACTGCACTCCCATTGCTTTCATTATCATCGATTTAAAAATTGACTTGCATTCGAGTGGTCAATAATTCCTTCAATTACCGGTATATAGTTAGATTCTGATAAAAATAGACACTATTTGTTACAATGTAAACATTAGGTTGAACAATTATTTTTAACTGAAACCAATGTTTGTTGACCTATTTTACTAGTGATGTGCCTGAATTGAAAAAAAGGAGAGCAGCCACCAAAGTTCAAAACTATTCTGAGTTTTCGTTAAAAGCGTAAGTATTCTTAGCACAATAATAATAGCTAATTCTAATGTGGTCCGTTTCTTGGCCCTCTTAATTGTTTCATGTAATTAAAAATGAAATGTAATATTATTTTGTTAATTTTTTTTTTGTCTTGTAGAAAATTGAGAAGAGGAGATCCCATTTCATCTCATTACTGTTCCTCTGAAAACATTGACATCTATAAAGAAAAAATTAGAGGTAAGATCTTCTGTAACATTCACATTTTAGGCATAAACTGTTGTATTGCGGTACATGACGTTTTGGCACGAAATACATTATGTACGTTTATTGTATTATTTCTTTAAAAAGAATTCAATGTATCAATGTTTTGCATGAGTGTTTGTGTTGATTTTTCTATACAGAAAACAAAATATTTGTGTCCACTATTTTTGGTATTTAAGTTTAATATTTAATTATTGTTAAATCTCTAACATTACACTACACCAGGCTATTTTATACCACGACAAACAAAATATATATTTTATTTGTTACTCTTTATCTTCATATTCTCTGTGGTATGCCTCAATGCTGTTTTTATTAGGGGAATGCATATCTGTGTCTCATTAATAGTCTTTTAAGTTAATTGTTATTAGATTTATAAAAATGTGTTGTTATAAATTTAATCCCATATTTTTTTTTTATTTATTTCATTACTTTTCAATATGGGCATGACATAATAGCATTTTCTTTTATTAAGAGGCTTTTTTTTTTTTTTTCAGATTCTGTTTGTGTAATTTTTTTATCATGCAAATTTTTTTTTTTAAATTTTAGTTATTTTTTTTTTTTTCTTTAAATTTTTTTTCTGGGAGTTTTCAATTTGATCCTTTTAACAATCTAATTCCTTTTGTAAAATTTTAGTTACCCTAGTTTTTTTAAATCTATATATTATGCAATAATCTTGGTTTAGGACTAAAGCTGTTGTACATGCAGTTGTAGATCATTTATGTAAATTAGAAACATTAGTGGACCTAAGAGACTCTGATGAGATTAGATGGTCAAAGAATTGTTTATATAACATTATAAGACAAGACCCTTCTTCTTTTTCTTCTTTGTTCTCATTGTTATGTTGGAGGGTTCAGATCACTACACCAATATATGAGATGAACTGCACAGTGGTTTCCAAGTCAGGGAGCTCTCCATATAGTTTTCTTTCTATTGGGGTGTTTTGGGGCCAGAAGACAAGACCCAAATGTATTGAAATGTTGTTTTTTTTGTCTGCAGGTAAAACCAAGAAAGTACTTCAAAGTACTAAGGAGTCTCTACACAATCAGTCCATTCAAGAAGAGAACTAAGAACTAATCTTTTTATAAAGGAAAAAAGGGGGGGGGGGTGAGGCAAGAAATGCTTCTTGTAAAACTTTTTTTTTTTTAATTAATTTCCATTTAACATGGAATTTCATTTTATTATGATGTAACTTTGTCTCTTCATCTTGTTGAATTGCCATAAATATAAATCAATGTCTTGAATTTCTTTTTGAAAATAATGTAAATACTCTAAGGATTGAGTAAAATGGTGAAATGAAAACATTTTCAGTTTTAATTCTATGTTTTTTTGTTATATCTGTTGTAAATAATGTGTGTATATTTAAATGTTCACAGCTAGAATGCTGTGTGTGTTTGTTCTTTAACACTTCAGTGTGCAGCATTAGTCTCAAATGAGAGAATACTTCTCAGAGCATAATGCAAAAGGTTTCCTTTCTGGTTTACATTGACGAACATTAAAAAAAACCCAAATTCTATGTGATGTATGATTTCATAAGACAGGCTCATGCATGATGTAAAAAAACAACATTTTACTTTCAACTAAATTTAAGAATTTTTGAGGAACAAAGTATGATTAATGCTTGTTTGTGCGTGGTCAAATCTCTCTCTCTCTCAATTAAGTATTATTGCAAGTCAAAGTTGAATTTTAATTTAATTTATTGAAAAAGCATTTCTGAGACATTACCTTAAAATTACAATGTTGTAATGTAATTGCTCATAGTTTTGAAGATTAATAAAAATCACTTATGATATAATGGCTTTCCTCAAGAGTTGATGCTTGTGAAGTTTCCATTTGCAGCTGTAAAAAGTTGAAATAACTTTGTTGATTGATGTAATACTTGGTGAGGAAGTGATGTTTAATTTAGACCATGAGGGGTGGATAGTTCTAGGAATTCTGTGGACATTATCAATCATCTCACATGTAACTAATTTGCCTTTTAAATGTTACACATGAACTATTTTGTTATCCAGCTATTTTTTTAGACAAATGACTATGGTCATTGTACTCAAACTCTTGTCAGGAAACTTTTTAAAAACAATATTTGGTTATGTTGAGATCCCACCTCCATTTTGGCATCATTAACATATTTACAGCTAAATATTTTGTACCTTGTAGATCATTTCCTTGTCATACAGCAGTAGGATCCAAAGTTTTTTACTTCTTAAAAGCATTTCAACAGGTTTTAGCATGTTTCATTAACCCTAGAGTCTTCCCTGTCACTGTTTGCAGTTTGGAAGATCATAATCAAATAATGCAAAATGTAGCTGTTTTAGTTTTAATTCAAGTAGAAAAAATCATCAGTTCTTTTATTTTCTTTCTCTTCTTTTTTTTTTTTTAAGATTGCCAGTTGTTCACCTATTGTGAGGGTGTCTCCTTGTGTGTATTCTCATGTAAATAATGCAGAATAAATACCATGAACAATATCAAATGTCTGTTATTTTATTACTTATGAAGTAGATGTATTCATTTTTCCAAACTTTAAAATAGTTGTTGTCTTGTACAAAAAATTACTGGCTTTAGCTTGACCTAAGAAACAAACCTGGGAATAGATAAGTTTGAAACAAGAACATTGAGAACAATTTCACATAGGTACTTACAATTTATAAAATTCAATCTGTTTAAAAAAATATTAACATCATTTAATTAGGGTTTGATATAGAATAATAGATGAGTTACTTGCTATACAAGCAGTTTTATATATATATATATACGACGACGTCTACTATGCCACACAAAAACAAAGGAGATGGTCATAACGGAGCTTCTCTATGCCGATGATTGCGCCCTGCTAGCTCACAATGAAAATGACCTCCAGAACGCGGTAAACGAATTTGCCTACGCTGCCACCTCTTTCGGCCTATCTATAAACCTCGGGAAAACAGAAGTCATGTTCCAGAAGTCACCCAATGAAACATACTCAGCACCAAGGATCACAGTAAACGGACAGCCCCTTAACGTGGTAGACCACTTCACATATCTTGGTAGCATAGTGTCAAATGACGCCTCACTTTCAAGGGAAGTTGATAACCGTCTGGCCAGGGCCAGTAACGCTTTTGGACGCCTACAGGGGAGAGTTTGGAAGAACAAATCGCTTCGCCTACCTACAAAAATAAATGTCTACCAGGCGGTGGTTCTCTCAACCCTCCTATATGGCTCTGAGACATAAACACTATATAGAAAACAGCTAAGACTCCTTGAGCGCTTTCACCAAAGATGCTTGCGCTCCATCATGGACATACGATGGCAAGACCGCACTACAAACAGCAATGTCCTTGCGAACGCCGGTATGGACAGTATAGAGGGACTTCTTATGGTCCGACAGCTACGCTGGGCAGGGCACGTATCCGATATGGGAGAGGAACGTATGCCAAAGGCAGTCGTTTTTGGTGAGCTAAAAGGTGGTCGACGTAACAGAGGCGCCCCACGGAAACGCTTCAAAGACCAGATTAGGCGTCAACTTTCCTTGGCTGACATTGAAGAGAGCACCTGGCTGCATGCGGCGTCGGAACGAGACAGCTGGAGGTCACTCACAAAGGCCGCGGGATACACATTTGAGACCAAAAGAAAATCTGCCGCCGAGGACAAACGCAGACGACGAAAAGAAAATCTAAACCGACCACCTGCGGACAATGGTTTTGCTTGCCCTGGATGTGGCAAAATATGTAGATCACAGCTGGGTCTGCACAGCCACGGGAAACCCTGTATTCCTCACTAATCTTCGGACTCGAAGACAAGCCTATTATTATTATTATAATATATATATATATATATATATATATATAAATGAAGTTCAAATTTTAAGGTTTGGCAATAATAAGATGTAATGGCTTACCTGCAATACATGCTGTTAAGAAACTAGCACAGTGGCCTACTACCATGGAGCGAAACACATATTTGAAGACAACAGTTTTTCTATGTGGAACTAGAACTAGATAACATCCCATGATGACGCCTACACTGATGAAATTAGCAAAGCCACACAGCGCATAAGTGGTGATTACTTCAGAACGTGCCTATACAAGAGAAAATATATCATTAGAAAAGTTGGTTGAAAAATATTAACATTTGTTTTGAATAGCTCTTAACCAGAATATTTCTAATTTAGTGGTTTGAGTAAATACCGTGGCGTAACCTAGATAGAGATCTTTCAGTAGAGCAGGCCTAAACACTGACCTGCAACATCACATCCTTTGGGCAGTTAAGACCTATAGCTCGTGGCCACATCGTACAGACGTGTGACGTGGCGATGAGCTATTGGTCAAAACTGGCCACTGTATGTGACGTTGCAGGTGAGTGTTCAGGCCTTCTCTAACGATTGGTCTTGACTAGATGCAGAAGAAAATGACATTGTTTTTTTTTTTGTTTCTTATTTTATTAAATAAACAGTTAAAACTCAGGAAGAAGAGAGGGACATGCTTGACTTAACTGCACTAAAGAGACTGTTTCATTATTGCAAGAGGAAAAGATCTCTCGAGATGTAAAATGACACAGAGTTGAATGGCTGTACAGAAAATGCAATAAACATACATATATGTAACCCTGCCAGACTAAGAACAAGGGATGTTTTGGACACAAGGCCTTCATCAAATACAGATTTACTGCTGCAGGGGGGAATGGCTGTACAGAAAATACAATAAACATACATGCATGGTGGTCGAATGGTTAAGCGCTCGGCTTCCGAACCTGAGGTCCTGGGTTGGAATCCCGGTGAAGACTTGGATTTTGAATTTCGGGATTTTTAGGTCGCCCCTGAGTCCACCCAACTCTAATGGGTACCTGACTTAAGTTGGGGAAAGTAAAGGCGGTTGGTCGTTGTGTTGGCCACATAACACCCTGCTAGTTAACCGTCGGCCAAAGAAACAGATGACCTTAACATCATCTGCTCCATAGATCGCAAGGTCTGAAGGGCACACTTTACTTTTTTTTTTTTAGATATATGTAACCCTGCCAGACCAAGTAAAACAAAGGATGTGTGGGCCACAAGGCCATCATCAAATACAAATCAAACAAAAAAAGAAGACATATATCATATATGCATGTTTATTGTATATTCTTTATACCCTTTATTGTATATTCTTTATACCCAATATGTAAGTTTAAAAACTCCCACTCACAGACAAGAAGCCTTCAGTAAGTGTAATGTTCCAGGCAGGTAGATGGACGTTTTCAAATGTGTCACTCCAATACCAGTCTGTGTAGTTGTGATTGATGTAGTCCTCAAACTTCAAGCGATTCTTTCTAAACTCCCCAAGCTTAGCATAGGCCACTAGTTCATTGATAAAAACTTTAATGCCTAGCAGTTCAGCAACTCTGTGACCATCACTTAGATCCACGCCTAAGGATAATGCCAGTGGAAAAAAGAGATAGGAGCATATCCACTGTTGATGAAACAAAATGTTTAAATAATACAGATTTAAATGTTGTTTTTTTTCTTAAATTGAGTTTTCAGTTGAATTAGCATTTTGCACATGATTTATTTTTAATTTTATATGCTGTAATCAAAATTAATTCTGTTATTTTTAATACGGTACTTTACGTTTTCTTTCTAAAAAACTTATCTACTAAATGTAAAAATGTGTTCCTATAAAACGAATGTTACCGGTACAAGAAAATAAGATCTCATACTCAGAGATGTCAAAATTGTACATATCTTGCTCATGGATAATGTAAGGTTATAACATCAGTTCTTAACATAACAATTGGTCACATATCATAACTTTTGTAAAACTTTTTTAAAAGTATTAATACCTTATAATTATAAGATTTGTCTACTAAACAGATTAGAAATTGAATTTTAACTTTTACTTTATGTGCACATGATTATGTGTAACTGAAATCAACTTTGGTTAGAAATCTTGCACTTTAAATTAGGTTATTACCACTTCAAAGGTCTACATAACATGGCATTAGATATTTATGAACTAGTATTATATCAAACTGTTTCTATGTTTTTAAGTACTTTAAAATGATTAACATGGCAGAACATAAAGATTTTATAGTACTGTTGTATTGTATATAGTTGATATTATTTAATATTTAATGAAATTTACAAAAGTAAGCCATATTTTGTTACTGTGTAATTATGAAGCAAAGAATTATATTGCTAGATCTAGTTACCTGTAAAGTAAAATTCTGAATGTTCACCAATTCTCCAAGCCATCTCAATGTTGCATTGATCATATCCATGAAGCTGACTACAGCAGTAACATTGGCCAGTATGGAGCCAGCAAGAGTAAATGATGAAACAGCACCACTAGAAAAAGCATCCATCACACTGCGATACCTAGAGGAAAATAATATTACAACTTTAAACAAATATTAAAAACAAAATGCGCTGAGCTTTCTGTTGAATCAAAAATTTTACATTATTTGTTTCTTTAAAAAAAAAGGTATTTCTTTTTAAAATGCAACAACCTTTTAACAGGAATCATTGCTTCAGTCCTTTTAATAACATCTGTCTTGTTGGATCTTTCTGGAACAGCTAACTTTGCAACAGCAAGAGCAGCAGGTGCTGACATAACAGATGCTGCCAGTAGATGGTCTGCTGAAATCTTAATGAGAAAGTATTTTTAAATAAGCATAACTGAGATTAATGATTTATGCATTTTAATATACATTCATAATATACCTTTTAACAAGTTTTTTTCCCCCCATTAAACACATAAGAAAATGATTGCAATCAAGAAAGAAAATGCAAAAAAAAAAAGACAGATGAAAGTAATCATCTAATTAACAGTATGAGCTATTAGTGGTAAAAATAGTAAGATTAGTATGGAATATGAATATTATGTATTATTATTTATAAAACATATGTTTCAACTATATGATCAAAGAGACACAGTTATAATTGAAAAAATGAAAGTGGCTATAACAAATGTTACTAACATTATATCATTCACACATTAACTCACTCCGAAGGAAATATAAAGTCCAATGATACTTCCGGTCACAGTAGACATTGCATTAGCCATTAGACAGTGGAGTTCTGATTCTGTGACATGTTTTAGATAAGGACGTATGACCATCAGAGAGTCTATCTGTAAAATGTCAGGAACATATAAGAACCACTTATTTATTTATGAAATGTAGAGTAAAACTGAAGCTAATAAACTCACTTTTTTCAATTATGCCTTTTTGACCAAGACACTTATCTAAGGAGCTAATCACACAATATCTGACATATACATTTTACACAAATCATCAGTAACAACACTTTCATCTGGTTTGCTTGTCTCCATCATCTTATTTAACATTGCTTTATTCAGTTCTGTCTTCAACCATTACCATTTTCCCCCATACAATAAGTGGTCGTGAATTGAATCACAGTAAAAATATATACACTCATGTATAATATTTATAATTTAAACTCAAAATCGCAAGTAAAATATTTGTCCTGCAACTGAGAAATATAAATGATAAATATATTTTTTAACATAAAGTCCCAAGCATTACTTTTCTAAATACCCAAAATCATTAATTATAGTTGACCCTTGTAAACTCTAAGACTTTTATACATAGAATAAATTAAAAGTTAAGTCTAGGCCTGTGAGGTTGAAACATTTTTTTTATCAGATTGATTTCATAAGGTTCAAAATGAAATTATGTTTAACTAAAAACTTACAAAGCCTACAATACCTTAGAAGACTTTGATATACTATTTATGTAATTAATGAGATTTAAAAAAAAATAGAACTTACAGGCCCCATGAAGATGTTCGCAGAAGCATTCAGAGATTCAGCAGGTGATGCTCCAGTGCAAAATGCTAGAAACCTCCCAAGAATTCTCAGCAAAGCATGGAGAACTCCCAAGTGTTCCAATATTGACAATATTGCAATGACAAAAGCAATAAGTGGAATTAACTGTAAATATATATTTTTAATTAGATACACATGAAGTTTGTGTTCTATAAGATAAAATCATAGCACTGGTTATGAGATGCATAAGTTCTGGATTTTTCTATAATTTATAAGATAAGATACTGGTACATAAGACCATCATGTTTAATGGCTTCCAAATCACAATAAAGATGATCAGACACAACAGAATGTGACAACATATGTATCGAAAGCTCAAAATTGGAACCAGGGAAATCTGCCCATGTGGAGTGTCACCAGAGAATACTATCCATGTCCTTCAAAACTGCTTTCTTTACCAAGAGGATCATACACGACATTGGCCCCCAAAACACCCCAATAGAAAGAAAACTATATAGAGAGCTCCATGCTTTGGAAACCACTGCCCAGTTCATCTCATCAATTGGTCTAGTCATCTGAATGCTCCAACAAAAAAATGAGAAAGTACTATAAAAGTACCAAAAGTGTTTCAATCTACTAATTGTTTTTTTTTCTCCCTAACAATGGTTCTAAGTGCCACTAAGGCAATTAAAACAAAAAGAACATTAAACAGGTATATTCAAGATTGCAAAAAGAAACAAACTAAAAGGAATTATAGACTTGTTAAAATACTGTGAATCTTAAATAAGGTGTGAAAAATATTACATATTACTTACATGGAACACAAAACCTTCATTGGTATATAGAGAGCCAAATAAAAACTTTCCTCCTGCTTTGGAAAACTGAACCATCAATTTGACCACATCTCCACACCAGATGAACATTTCTCGAATGCCCTGAAGTCGCAGTATTGCTAGTGCAAAGACATACTGTAGGAATAGTCCCAAGAGAACAGGCTGCCATGATATCTGAAAAGGAAAACTTCTTTGAAATTCTATGTGCAATTAAAAAACTCTGAGAAAGAAGGGTTAAACTATTAAATGTAAGAGAATAATTTTGTCTTCAGTTTATTAGTACTAATGTTAAAGCTAAATTACAAGTAAGGGTTTGGTGATTTTTTAACAGTTAAATAGGCCTACTGCTCCCAAATACTATGAAAAAGTGTTTTTGATTTGATATATATATATATATATATATATATATATATATATA
>JADKLZ010000003.1:54263775-54297800 GCA_021533235.1 Biomphalaria straminea
TGGGGAGGTCAAGTCTTATATCAGTGATGACTATCTAGAGGGGGTGGGGCAGGGGTGTCTCCAATCAGTAATCAATACTGATTTAGACATTTCTGAGACCAGAGTCATAGTCTGAATGGTCAGTGACTTTAATCATCTCAATTCTGATTCTTCAAACCATGAATGTGTTGAAATATTCTAATGTGTGATTGAAATATACCACTATTCTCATACTGAACAACAGAAATTCAGAGAATGGAAGTAGTCTAAAGCTCCCCCCCCCCCTACCAAAATTAATTTATGATTGATGACCATAGCCTCATTTTAGAATTATCACTTTGATAAGGGATTAAAATAATTAAAGCAAAGAATGTTTGGTACACAAGATGAGGCTGAATGAAGCAAGACAGTTAAGACTAACCTTTGCAGCATTATAATCAGGCACAGAGATTAATTTTTTGGCCAGCTTACTCAAAGACAGTGCACTAAGAAAAAAAGAAGATTTAAAATCTTTATTTTCTTTTTTTTTGAATTTTTAAAATTACTATATAAAAATAAAAACAAAAAAGTGAGACAGTTTTGAAAACAAAATTTTCAGTTATTGCACCCAATAGTTTTTAAAGTCCAGCAGCAAATAAATAGGATCATAAGTATGGAGTAAAATGTCATTAGAATAAAAATAAAATGAATTAGATAAACAAATTGATAAGGGAAGGATATTTTCTTCTTTTTATATAACTCTTTTTTCTGAAAGACTGTCTGTATTTGTAAGATAATGTAAAAAAAATGTTAAACTTGAGATTCCTTGAATGTGTCGTTGAAAATGGGTTGTCTTACCTTGGACTTGTTTTCTTTAGGCTGTTTGTTTGTTTGTAGAGTTCAAATAATTCACTGAGAAATAGATTGTAATGGTTAAAAAATTAACATCTATTGTGCAATGTAAGAAAATTGGCAGAATGGGGGAGGAGAATTCTACAATCATTTAATAAAAGGACATTTCAATTGAAAGTAATGCTGACCATGTGTTGTTTAAATATACATGTATATGAATTACGCATATTTTATATCAGTCTAGACACACAGTTAAATTTATGTAATGAATTCCCTTTTTTCTTTAAGTTTTTTTTTTTATATGGCACTCTATTTGGTTTTCACATCAGAAGAATGTAACAAAGACACCTTGTGTTAAAACTCACAGTATGTTAATTCTGCTTGTCATTTTTTAAATATCTTTTAGCCTCTATTTTAATGACAAATCTTAAACCAAATTCTTATTTTAAAAAAATTTTATGTTCCAACAAAACAATTTTTAAAAAATCTAAATAAGAAATATCCTCTTAGTGAAGTTAATGTGAATTTTTTTTTTTTTGAGGAATGCAGACTGAATAATTTAGCAGTAAGGACTAGATCGGGCTAGCAGAACCATCAAGGAAACATTCAAACTTGTTGTTTTGACAGGTTATAACTTATATGAAGCACAATGGAAATTTGAATAAAAATGTATCAACTAAATATAAGTCCGAATGTATAGTTAAAGCCAGATAATCTATCAGACCACATTGAGATATGATCCTTTTGATCCCAACAACCAGCTGATGTGCATAACCACATGTGACTGAATATGGAAGTACATTTAGGTAAACTCTTTATATGAAGCACATTGAAAATTTTAATAAAAATCTATCAACCAAAAAAATAAAAATAGAGCTCTAACTATGTAGTCAAATACGGATCGCAGACAACATCTAGATGTGATTGTTTTTGTCCTTATAACTGGCTGGACTGATTAACCATTGTAACTGTATATGGAAGAAGATTTAGGTGAAAACTTTAAAATGGAAAATGTCTTAATAATCAAGTACCTACCAAGCTTTGACATGATCATCATTGTTGAGGTGGATGATAATCATTTCCCCTATGACATCCCCATCAATGCTAAGAAATGAAAACACAAATTTATATTCAATAAAAACAGATGCATGTAAATTCTTTAACAAAAAATATAAAGAATACAAGTAAATCTGAAGCTTAATCAAAAAAAGAGGAAAGACCATTTCATAGACTTTGTTTCACTTACGCTGGAAGTTGATGCATCTTTTCTTGTTTTAGTTTCCAAACAGCCAACAAAGACTGAACAATATCACACAGCTGGCCTTGAAGCTGTAAGGCAAGATAAAAAAAACTATCAAACTTTATAGTAACAAACTACAGCAACAAATAAAACTTGTCATGAAACTGTAGAGTAACTGGGAAACTTGTAAAAGTAAAACTATATAAAAAACAAGCTCTCAATATCTCTATATTCACTTCTAGAACATCAGGCTGTGTAATTCACATTCTGCATCATTTAGCAAAAACTTCAACTCACAAAGAGTAAAAGGTAGGCAACTATTAATTGTCAAGCAATGTTCCTATCATTAAACAGGTCATTTTAATAAAATCAACCCATCGTGGATGCTTTATAAATCACTTTTTCAATTATCTTTTCCCCATAAATGTTTTTAATGGCTTAAAACTTTTTCTTAAATAGTTTTCCAGAATTATTTCCCTTCTAACACATTTTGACAGACTACAATTAATTTTAAAAGAAGGTTGCTTAAATTTTTGCCAATTTTTTCTAACATGATCTTTCCAATGGTAGTAACATGTGATAACAAACTAAAGATTTCAATTTTATTACATTTAGTGAGTAAGTGGACAAATATATATATATATATATATAAAAGAATTTTAACTCTTTCTTTCCTAACTGACAATATCAACATTGATTCCACCAGAATGTGGTAAATAATTACAGAGAGAAAGAGTTAATTCCATTTAGATCATGAAGCTTTTCTAAGATCTAGATGTCTTGTCCACAGTCAGTGGGTTTTTGTTTCAATTTTCATAATCAAAATAACTTTTTTTTCTTAACAAAATAAAAAATCTACTATATAAAAGGGCATGATCTTCCCCTTTAATTGGATACTAAAAATTGCATTTAAAAATTTGGTCTTTTTATATGAATAATAAACTTAAAAAAAAAAAAGGGGGGGTACTTACATAAGACCAAAAGTAACCATATAGTATCTAAACTTAGGAAGCTACAGGATATAGTTAAATCAGATTTTCAACAGTTTTTCTAGATTTAAATGTCACATTCAGACCATACAAAACATCAGTGGCTTTTCCTTTTGTGGGAGTAGCCAAATTCACAAGAGGTGAGTAAAAAAAAAAAAAAAAAACTGGACAAACCGTTGGTTCATGTTTGTGCTGGGCAAGTGTTTTGAAAAATGTCAGGGTAAAGTTCTTGTCAACAAAATAGTTCCCTCTTTGAATGTCTGCAACACATTTAAAAAAAAAAGAACTCATGACTAGTGATAAACAAAATATTGGATTGTCTTTTGTAAGAAACTAATGCTTAATTAGAAATAACTTTTTTTGATGTGGATAAATAATAATGAGCTAGATAATTTAGAAAATGTTCAATGTTTCTAAGAAAATACCATGTATAATACTGTGTCAATTTTAAACTAATTGAATGATTTTATATTTGTCTTTACATGCAAAATTAATTAAAATTACTTCCAGAAAAGAAAATACATGCAATTGAAAATCCTATTCTCTGAGCTTTAATAGACCATCATAAAAAGAAAGAAAGACATATAGAAAGAAACAGAAACAAAAACCAACCAACCTGTATATATTAATGGTATGTACTGGAAAGTGTTGTACAGGGAAATATTCTCCAATATCGCTAAGTAGATATCAGATGTTGGGTAAAATATCTAGACCAAAAAAGAAAACAAATATACAAAAGATTCCATAACTACTAATTAAAAAAAGAACAACTAATTACAATGATCTATGGAAGAAACATAGACAATATATGTAAACCAATGATAAATTAGCCATTCTACAAATTCTAGAAGGTACACAGTTACAGTACTTCATCTTGTATCAGTTTCAGAGGATACTTAATAAATGAGTTTCTTTAAAAACATACTTAACCTATATATATCCATTACCTTTTATTGTTTTGTTTTTAATTTGAACTTGATAAAACCAGTTTTAAATTGATTAAATCTTTCCATAAACTGATGCAAAACAATGTTGTCATGTAAATGGTAAAGAATATAGTACCCAGCTTTTTCCATAGCAAAACATTCTGAGCAGAAAGTGTTATGTATCACATAAGTGTTCTATAAAATCTAGCATCCAAAATCCCAACTATTTCATAGCGAATCTTTGAGTCAACAAAGTTTTGTACGGTACCACATTAGTGCTATGTACACTCTATGCTCCAAAACATGATTTTTTATAGCACATCATTCAGCCTCTGTCAAGCACATGGCATTCCATAGCACATCTTTGAGTCTCTTTCAAGCACATGGCAATGCATAGCACATCTTTGAGTCTCTGTCAAGGACATGGCACTACCTAGCACATAGGTTTGTATCCAACTATTGAGACAGATCCCTAGACAAATAATAACAAGGTATAAAGCTTAAGGTAAAAAAAAAAAACAAACAACATTTCTACTTACAAAAGGACAAACAGACTGGTATAGGTCCATGACAACATCTGTGTGCTCTAGCTGGGCAAGTAGTGAGATCAAGTCTGAACTGTAGATGAATTACAATGCTTGGTTAAAGTGTAAGTTGTAAGCAAATCATAGATTGGAAATCAAAGAATAGGAAAAAAAATAAATTATTTATATATTTTAAAAGTTTTTAAACCTTTATTTTTATTTAACAAAACTTGAGTTTCTCTCATTTCTGCTAAATTGAAAATTTGTAACAAACAAAAGTGTATATGATATTGTCATGCATATGAGCACTTCATGATGAATCTATAGCCCGTGGAGTCTGGGAGAACACGAGTGGCTCTGACTGCACTTCCCCGGGAGTGGCTCTGACTGCACTTCCCCGTGGTGAAGGCTGTCCAGGCCTGAGCAAGCTATTATAGCACAGTGTAGTGCAGGACTGGTCTCTTTGGCCTAATTATGACTCATCCTTCTGTGAGGAAGAAGAGTAAACCATCTCTCATATTCTTTTTGACTGCCCCAGACTTGCTGATATCCATCTGGACAGGTCTGGGAAACCAAAAATTCTCATTCTGTACTACACTATGCAAAACAGTAGAGTTTACGTCCAGGACCTTAGCAAGAGAGGATTTGAGTCTCTCAATCCCTCACTCAGAGTTTGATAATGATGATGATGAACTTGTTAGAAATTCCCCTGGCATGTAATATCATCCTAAAAGAAAAAGAGTTAATAACTTATTTTTTAACTTGAATGTTTATGAATTGTTCTCCAGCTTTTGTGCCAGTTGATTTGAATTTTTATGTGCACCACTATTATGTACAAACACCTTGGCATGTTATAAGTAACATTTATTTTAATAGGATAGTATATTGAAACTGACCCACAAAAACAAGTTTTTAGTATAAACCAAGTTATTTTTAAAAAAAATGAACTGATGTTTAATAACTTAATGCATGCTTCATGTTCTTACTAATATGTGAATTCTAATTGTCTGTGTCCAACCAAATCACTATTTTTGCCAGTTTTAAATATCTTGTGTAACCGCAGAGCAATCTTGGCATCAGGAAGATGTGTCGTAATCTTAAAAATACAAAACAAAAACTAATAAGTACTTAAAACTGTTTATGATATATAACATTGCTTTAGGTCAATAAAACAAAAGAAAACAAACAAAAATAATGAAGGGTGTTCGCTGAAGGCCAATCAAACTTACTAGCAATCACAAAAAGTTCTAAATAAACGCCTGCTTCTTATTAAAATCATGCTTTGACTTTATGTGCACACAATGCATACTCAGTTTATTAAAGCAAAGAGACACAGTTTCAAATGGCCTTAGAAATACACAAAGGAAATATAACCTTCCTTTGACAAATATCAAAACATGATATTAACATATTAGTGCTACACAATTACTGAAGAGTAAAGGATTGTTTCTTTCCTGTCACATACCCTAAATCGCTTTTACTATAAGTAAGTACTATAAGTATTTTAATTCTTATTTGGATAATGAAGTATGTGAATTAAAAAAAGTTTGCAGTTTTCATTTGAACTTCACAAGAAATTACTTTCACAAACAAAACTTTACAAAATTAATTAATTACAAAACTATGGATTGACTAATTGGTTAATATTTTTTTTTTACTGATTCATGTGTTGTCAACACTAAATAATTGTGCAAAGTTTCAACTGGAGCAGAGAATGGGAAGTGGAAGAAACGTGTACATGACTTTGACCAGCCAGACAGACCAAATAAGTTGATATGAGCTCAGTAAAAATACCACAGCAATGTATATAAAAAAATACTAAAAAATCAACAGAAATATAAATCAAATATATTTTGCAGCTCTAGATGGATCTCATTTAAAGTCTTACTCAAGAGTGAATTAAACACAGATGTGGACATTATACAATTAATAGTGGCTCAAATATTGAACTTACCACTCTCATTGCCATTCTGAAAAACAGCACTGTGGAAAGTGAAGAATAGTGTCATTAATCACATGAAGAATAGTGTCATTAATCATGTGAAGAATAGTGTCATTAATCAGAGCTGAGGCGAAGGATCAAAGTTCATAAAGAAAGGGAAAAATTAGCAAAATAAACCAACAGATGTATGCACTGTATATGGTGGTGGTGTTTTTGTTGGGCCAAATGCATGTTACTTCATCATTCCATGTATGGTTTATCAAGTCTTACTTAATGCTCTATTAAATAATCCTATTTCTCAAGTAAAGTAAGGATACCAATGTATAAGTTTTCACCAGACACAACAGAATGAGATATTAATGAAATTCTCCCCAGTGGAGTGTCACCAGAGAATTCTGACCATGTTCTTTCAAACTGCATTCTCCACTGAGAGGCCCCCCCCCCCACCCCCCCCCAAAAAAAAAAAAAAAAAACAACAAAAACAGTCCTGTAGAAGAAAATCTCTATGGAGAGCTGCCTGTGACATAAAGTGAACATGGTCTTTCAACAAGGATATCATAGTGGACAACATGCACCCTCATCTTTGTTACCTAGACATTTTGTATTTTGTTTTGAAGTTTATTACAAAAAGACAGCAGTTTAATAAAAATGTTTCAAAAATATAAAAAAAATATGAATTTCAGATTGAGTG
This sequence comes from Biomphalaria straminea, assembly GCA_021533235.1. Classification (NCBI taxonomy): domain Eukaryota; kingdom Metazoa; phylum Mollusca; class Gastropoda; family Planorbidae; genus Biomphalaria; species Biomphalaria straminea. The sequence goes on from JADKLZ010000003.1 coordinate 54,270,898, forward strand.
ACAGAACTGTAAGCATTAGATATTATTTTATCTGGTGTAATTACAAGTTTAAGGTTTTTAATATGTGGACAACCATAAAACCCTCCCTCATCCTTTAGGGAGCACCTATAAAAAAACTAAAACACACACACAAATATGAATGTAAAAAAAATGAAATATAGCTTTCCAGATGTTCATTCATCTATTTAGCGAATGTCCAATAAGAAAATAAAAAGTGTGATAAAAGATAAATTTTAAGTCCTGTCCATGGAAATTCTACTTACAGTCATTCTCACAAGTCAACTGGTATTCTTTAGTTTCCATGTTGTTGAGTATATCAAGAAACAAATCTGCATTTTTTGTTTTGGGTGATTTGTCTGGGGAAAAATAAATGTACACAAATACATTTGAAACATAATATATAATAATATAAATTAGCCATGCCTTAAATCAGAAGTTACCAAAAAATAAAGTTCATTTAATTAATATGCAAAATAATCTTAAGACATGCTGTGTTAGTAGCAGCCTTATTTTTTTAAATGGTTAGATTGTTATTTTTATTCTAATATACAACATTAACAAGCCATAAAACTGAAATTAAAAAAAAATATATCAACATAATAATAATAAAAAATAGGACAGAAAAGAAGAAGATACTAAAACATTTTGATTAAGACTGACTAATCAAATGAAAAAGTTTATTTATCAGAAAACACTTGGGCCTACACTTTGATACAGCTGAAATTTCCACTAAGCTCAAAAACTGTTTTTTTTGTCTAATCTAACAATCAATTTTTACATCCTATGGTCTAATTAAAAGTACTTAATTCTGTTATCACAGAGCACTGCACATCCTCATCAAAAGTGGAGAAGGAACTTTCATATACACAAGCAAAACACAAATATTTTGATGTGTTGATGTATTCTACTCAAGTATTGAAACGAAAAAAAGAGAGCTATTTGGTAACAGTTAACCACTGCATGCGCTTGTTGACTGCCATCTCATCTTTTTTATTAGTAACTAGACATCTTCATACACTTTTAAATAGGACAAATTTCAACTCAAAATGGAACTTTTATCACAAGTAAGGCTTTACTCAGTAAATAGTTACTAACCTTTGATATCATAGAAAATTTTCAGCATCTGGAGGTATGTGGCTAATGTTGGTTCTGTTGACAAATCAAATGAATTCACATTTAAAACTTATAAACACTTGTCATGATTATTCACCAAAAAGAAAGTGACACATGAAATAAAATGTATAAAAGTGACATGAGATTTGATTATATAAATAAATAATGATCAAAGAAATTATTATCATGAAAACAAACTATGACATAACATCAGAGTGGGTCATGAAAGTTATTTCTATGACAAACAGAATGGTAAAAAAGAAGACATCATAGGTTATTTTTGAACAGCTAGTCAGAAACAAATATTTTTGAACAGCTAGTCAGAAACAAATATTTTTAAACAAATAAATATGTTGCTTGATTTGCTTTTATAGAAACATTTTTTTGATCACACACACACTTCCTTATATTTCTCCTCCTAAATGAAATTCAACATGCCAATATGCGTGCTGTTCAGGTACTTCAAGTTTGTTAGATAACAAAGTAAATACAGAGATCAGAAACTTTTTTTTTTCTGTTTCACATCCACATTTTAGTTTCCATCTCAATACCAAGGATTTCATACAATGTTTCAAGCTCGTGTAATAAACTCTATAGCCAGCTACAAATGTTGAATTTAATTGCTGCTCAGTCTGCCTATAAAATTTTCTAGGATAAATTGGCTTAGTCTCTCATAAGCATCCACCACTGGGTTAACACATGAATATGCCTAAGATGTAATTAAGCTTCTTTGAAGGAATGTCAGTAGCTCGATAAAACAGCTTTGTTTTTTAAACTTCAACCAATAAGAATTCCCTTTTCCTTTTTTATTTCAATATTTAATTCTGACCTTAAGAATTAAAGGTGTGAAAACAGATTATAAAATAAAACTGTTTTCTTATCAAATTTATTTTTAGTCATAAAAGAAATTAATTTTTTTAAAGATTACAATTCTGTTAGCTAAACAAAATGTCTCAGCATTTACCGAGTTCAAGCGCTTTCATTTCCGACATCACAGCCAATGCAAACTTCTTGCACCCTGACCAGCGGGATACTCTGTTACAGCTGAAGAGTACGGAGTTGAAAGTCTGGACATTGGGTTTGACATTGCTGGCAGCCATGTCTTTTAGAAGACTCTAAAGTAAACATCATCAAGACTAGAATCAAGTTAACAATCCACTAGGATACATATATAAACAAAACTTTGGCAACATGCACCCATGTCTCTATAGATCCAGAGTTTAATTTAATTAAGATAAGTTTGAGTACAAACCTGCAACTACTCAAGAGACCAGACAAAAAAGTCACTGTTACAGTCAGTGTGCAGAGGAGTGTGTATGTGGAAAGGTGCGAATGCGTTTTGAAAGAGAAAGTTAACTCTTTCTCTCCTAATTAACGATATCATCGTTTCTTTGACCCAATTAAATTAACTTTTTTTTGGTTTTAAAAACGTTATTTGTGTTGTATGGAAAGATCATGCATTCTTCTATAATTCTGTACCAAAAGTAACGTTTTGAGATTACAAACAAAAATGCTATTGAAGTTAAATAATAACGGTAGAATGTATAGATGTGAAAAATGAGCTATTCTGTCAGAACGTGGAAAAATAATTATGGAGAGAAAGAGTTAAGAAATAAAGTTCACTCTACTTCTAACAGTACTATTTTGTTTAAGTGTCTCTAATACACTATATCACTGACTATATGTGTGAATATGCAAGTGAAGACTCACCGCTGAAGGTAATATCTGGCTAGTATTATATACTATATTTATTGCAGATGTGCTTTGACAAATATATCAATGAGTAAAAGGTGTTTTTGATATAGCTACACTGTATCTAACTTTAGTCAGTCTAAGCTGCTTTAAGTTTATCTAACACAAAAGGAATCTAGTACCTCTATTTCCAAAATGATTTCTTCCATGGTTTCTAGATCAAGAGAGGCCACAGACAATAAATCATTGTAGGTCACAACATCAGCTGTAGTGCAGGAACAATAAGGACAAACAATTAGCTTTACAAAATGCCAAAAGGCACAGAATTCAAACAAACACAGCATATGATAACTAGAAAATGTGTGTGGACTAGCAGATGTCTTTGAAAATAAAACTTTAACAGGTCCAACCTCCTACCTCCCTAGTTTCACTAACACTGATTAATGTAGCAGCAAATCTACAATTAAAAGTGTGCTCCTATAACATAGTAACATTATCTTTGTATCTAATTGTATCATTATCTTGAAAATCACATGGCAAGAGATAGTGGGCAATACTGAAATTCTTGCACCAACAGGTCTTCCCAGAATTTTCACAATTCTCAGACAACGCCGCCTGCGCTAACTTGGTCATGTTTGCCAGATGGAGAACAATTGCATCCCAGAGTCATTCTTTATGGGTACTCTTGCATCTGGATGAAGAAAAACTGGTGACCCCAAGCTCCCTTATGTGGATGTAATAAAACGGGACGTTGAAACAAGAACATTGATACTGGAGATTGGAATGATAGCACTAGACCACACTAAGTGGAGAGTGATGATGACTAAAAAGTCAAAAAGCTAAAAGTCTTAAATTTAAGACCACCTAAAAAAAATTACTTTTTGTGACTGTAAATGAAAAAAAAAATGTTGAAACATGATCCTATATTTAGTATAATTTTTTTTTTTAAAACAAGTAATTACAATTTTATCATAAAAATTATCAGCTTCATCCAATTATTGTTTCATTTAAATATGCCTGAGTGAGAGAGCAAAGATATATTTATCAAACTATACAATGGACTGTTTACTATTTCCTGTCCAAAAGCAGTTGGATGTTTAAAAAAAAAAGAATTTTGTATATAATAATTTAAAGGTGCTGAAATATAAGGCTTGGGATACCTGTCAAATTAGCAGCTCTCATTTCACGAAACAAACTCATTGCTCCACTTTTGTAAAAGTACTGAAATAAAACAAGAACAAACATTGTTTAAGTACTGAAATTGAACAAGAACAAACATTGTTAAAGTACTGAAATTAAATAAGAACAAACATTGTTAAAATACTGAAATAAAACAAGAACAAACATTGTTAAGGTACTGAAATAAAACAAGAACAAGCATTGTTAAAGTACTGAAATAAAACAAGAACAAACATTGTTAAAGTACTGAAATAAAACAAGAACAAACATTGTTAAAGTACTGAAATGAAACAAGAACAAACATTGTTAAAGTATTGAAATAAAACAAACATTGTTAAAGTATTGAAATAAAACAAGAACAAACATTTTTAAGGTACTGAAATGAAACAAGAACAAACATTGTTAAAGTACTGAAATAAAACAAGAACATAGTAAAGCAGATAATAATACAAAAGTTCAATCAGCATGTACTACCAAATCTTTATAAAAAAAAGACTCAACACAAACTTACTGTTGCCATCCCTCGTATCAAATAGCAGTATGCTGCTGTGGTTTTAACTGGTAAATCTCTAAACACTTGTTCAGCCAGGCTATCTTTTCTATAATAACAGGAAAATTGTTTTATTTATCGTCATTATTTATAATGATATCCCTAAATAAATGAGCTCAAGCTTGTACCACTAGTGGAGAAAGTAGAATAATACCAATTAGGCTTTCATTACTCAATACAAATGTTGTACTCACTGCCAAGTAACAGCAGGGAAGGGAGCGTCTTTGACAAAAGATGGAGGCTCTATAAACTGTTGGACATCACTGGGAATCTCCGGACTCTGATTGTTGAATACGCATAAAAGTTCCAAAAATTTTTCAACTGTCTCTTGACTTAATTGCGATTCTGAAATTAAATTTGAATAATTTTTTATTTACATTTTCAGACAATTATAATATGTCAAATTAGCATTTGTGTAATGTTGTTTTTTAAACAAACAAGTTTTTTTTTATTCACAAAGGCACTTAAATGACATATGCTCTGACAAAATGCAGCATTTGATTTTTTTTGGTCTCTTTTTAAATGTAGAAAATAATTGCATTAACTAAGAGTTAAAGGGAGGGTAATAGCTATACAAAATTACAGGGTTGCTGTCCTTTCTCTAAATTTATTTATGAACCTGATTCATTGTATATGTATAACAGGGAAGATGGAATTAAAATAGATTCCTGTTATCTTAGGGCAATTACAATAAGCTTGTTTCCTTCTACAAGTTAAGCTGCCAGATGTTAAAAGCTTATGCATGCAAAGTATAAATTATTAGCGGAGATAATAAGTTATAATAAAATGATCAGTTATGAATCTAATACTGATGGTATTCAACCAAAGTATAAAGTCAAGAATTACCCACTCAATAGACCAAATAGCAACTACATAGCTTAACATCAATATAAAAGTCTATTTACTTGGATTGACTGCTTCATAAACTTGAATAGCATCAGAAACTTTTCTCTTTGCTATTCTCTCCAACAGAGCAGCTTCACTTGGCTCCTTGTGGACATAACCTTGAACTATGTCTCGCCAGACCTGCACACAAAATAGAATTGATGAGTGGATAAGTGACTTAAGTCTTTTTTTATTGTCAAGAACAAATAATTTATTTAGCCCCTACCTATCGTTAGAATGACTTTAATGTTAACAATGCACAATTATTTTTTTCTTCTCAACATTAAGAAGACAATCTAAGACTCTGGCTATTTATTTTTTGAGGAATGATGGCCACACAATACTGCCTACCATGCTCATAGTCTATGTGTAAAGAATATTTTTTTAAAAGATACTGATGTAAAAAGAGTCACAGAAAAGGTCAATAATTATATAACTAGTGTCAATACTTATGTAACTATCTAAATAAGTTTTTTTTTTTAGAAAACTATATAAGTAAAGGAAACCTATCTATCAGGGTCATTGTTCAGAGGTCATTATTCTATGATTATTAGTTATTGATCGTCAGTATTTTCACTGTTTCATTTACTCAACAATATCATTTGTCATTCAGGCTATTATTCTATTTGTACAAGTGACTGTATTTTATGTGACTTTGTTCAGAACTGGATTACTAGTTTTATAATAATTATATTTTAAACATTGTTTCTTAAGTGTGTTAAAATATATGCATAGAGTACAGAATTTCATCATCAGATGTCTGAGAAATATCGAGAAATACACTGGTACAACCCAGTAGAGACTAAGAAAACACCAGACTGTGAGAGAGGAGTGGACAGAGAAAGATAGAGGTGCAGATCTTTGAGAGGAAGTGGAGATAGATTGGTCGCATCCTTAGAAAAGATACGAACAACAGAGCTAGACAGGCCTTAGAATGGAACCCAGAGGGAACATGACGTAGATGAGGACCAAAAAGAACGTGGCAATGCAGTATACTAGATGAAACTGAGGACAGGCTTGAACCAGGAAGCCATTAAAAACCTAGCAAGAGACAGTGGAGAGTGGCCTGTTTTTTTTTACTGAGCCCCATTGTTTCATGAGTAAAGATGACGATGGCTTTACCTCAGAACATACATGCCGTGTAATTTGAGAGATAAAACTTATTACCAAAGCAATTCATGACAGGCAGATTTTAAAAGATGATTTTTTCTCAGCTAAAAACTATCTTTACTGTAATTTACTGAAATTAAAGCACTTTTAAACAAAGTGCAGTTGTAGTTAACAGTACTGTATTGCAGACTGTAAAGTACATCATACTTAAATGTGTGTCCACTAAGCATCTCAAGCTTTGCATAAAGCCTCAGTAGAGCTCATGACTTACCTATATGCTTCAGATATGTGCCAAACATTAGCATGATATTTAGATGACACTATACTTAAATTACTGGTCAAAATGTTCACAGAAAATGTGTATCAGTGCTACATTTTAAATTCAGTCTATGAAAAAAAGTTATAGTGTTTGTGTGTTGATATTCTAAAAGCAAATTGAGTTTAAAATCTAGCAACATAGGCAAAAGAAAAAAAAAAGAAAGATATATTTGAAAGCTATTACAAAAGAGAATATATTAGCAAATTCATTTTGGAAAGAGGTAATGTTTTTTTTGTTGGTAAAATGACAATGAATAATAAATTATAGAAATTGGCAGCTACAACATAAAAAAAAAATTGTTGAACTAACTTCTGGTAGAGGTTCTTCCCAGATTTGGGTAATGTATTCAGGATACATTGACATCATCATTCTGGCAGTCTTACGTCCACTGTCTTTGGCAGCCATATTATTTTTCTGCATAGAAAAAAAAAAAAAAACATTTTTACATATAATTATGTTTTGATAAGAAATATTTGTGTGTCCAGAATATTCTCTTCTGCCACTGATGTTATCTAGTCGTAAGACCTAATCATCTTCATTTTTGAAGTAATGTCTGTATAAGTTACGGTTATGAGTTTTCTTTAATTTTTGCGACAATTTTCACAGTGCGATGCCATGATGATCTACCATAAGCTTCAATGATCTGGGTTTTGTGGGAAGCGTGGTCGAGAGGCTAAATGCGGCTTGAGCTTGGCTACCTAGAAGGGGGCTCGAAGTTCGACACCCGACTCGGGCAGAGTTGTGTTTACTGAGCGCCCAAAGGCAGCACGGGAAAACCAACTCCTAGATACCCCCTCCCCCCCACTGGTCCACAAATGAGATTGGACCAAAGCGCTCTGAGCATGCTATAAGCATGAAAGTAGCTCTATATAAAAGCTATAATAATAATGATCAATATCGAAGGCTTTCAGAGATTCTCTGAGGGTGTGTCCTTGAATCATTTTCTTCGTCCACCCTGAGAATGTTTCCAAGAAAACAACTAACAAATATATATTCCATGTCTCCAGTAGTCTCTCAAAAGGGTTAAATTACTGAACTGGGGTAAAATCAGTTTGGTCAGTTAACACCTGAAGAATAAAGAATTAAAGTCTGTTTGCACCTTTAGAGAATCTAAAGGCTAGTTTCACAAAGCCTGCTGTGGTCCTGGAGACCAAGCTACAAAAATAGTGCATTATTTATGTTTTACAGTAGGATGCACAGCTCAAGACTGGCAGGTTTTCAAAGAAAAGTCAGCAGAACAAAAATAGTTTTGAATGTTTTGAATAATCCATTACTTTCATGAAACTGGAGACCACAGTAAATAAAGGTCCTGGGATGAAGTGTGGAAAATGGACACAGAAGCCGCTAATTAATATGCAATTCTTTAGTTAAATCTCTCTTTCAAGGCCAATAGCCTTTAGCATTTAATATTACTAATTAATGGATACAAAAAAAAAAGTACCTTGAGAAAGTCTGAGTTACAGTAAAGATATGGATCATCAATAGAGCTGTACATCGGCTGGTTAATGTCCTGTGAACCAAAAAAAAAAAAAAAAAAGGAAGATTGAAAAAGAAATTCTTCATTGTTTTATCCCAAATACAATCTTAAATAATTTCAGATTGATAGCCCTTAGAGAGAAATCTACTGGTTATACTGCTACATTGATATAAGAAAATATTGTATACTTACATTTCGCACAGTTGAGGCTAGAGCTTCTAAGATGGCAGTAGGGCTCCTAAACAATAAATAAACAAATAATTCCTACAAAGTTGATGTAAAATAAGATTTTATAGTAGCATGATAAGTGTCGCTCTGCACATTAGTCCTATAACTTAATTACTATATATCCCTCACAAAATGTATATCTAATTGTTCCCAACAAACTGGGGGAAAGAGAATTTCTCAATTTATCTTTATTGAAATGGTAAGTAGGGAGATAAAAATAATCAGAATATCTGGATCTGGGTTTTTCTAGACCTAAAATTAAATTGAAGTATAACTAAGGAAGACAGTCATTGTTCATAGGGCATATAGTGGATTTATTATTTCCATCCATTATATACTCAATAGTACTTTTTGTTATCTACATATTAAAATTTGTGATATAATTAATTTATCTTATAAAATTTTTTTTATTTTAAATTAGATTTAAGTCCAGTAAACACCAGCGTGCATAAAAATTAATAATTTAAGAATATAGGTACACTTCATATAAAAGTAAAGTTCCCCATTCAGACCTTGTGGTCTATAGGGAAGATTTAGTAATCTTTTTCTGTGGCCTAAGGTTGATGAGGGTTTCATGTGGCTAGCACAACAACTGCCTTCACTTTTCCCCAACTAATGAGTCTATACTAATGTCAGGTACCCATTAGAGCTGGTTGAAATCAGAGGCGCTTGAAGATTCTGAAATAAAAAATCACAGTCTTCAGCAGGATTTGAACTCCGGACCCTGGTACGGAAGGCAAGCACTTTACCGATCAGCCACCATGCCTCACACTTTATATAATGGTACTGAATATAATATATATATATCATCAACATATATGTCAATCTAACATTCCTACAGACCCTTGTTTCTCTCACCTTTCGATTTTGTCTGGAATAACTATTGGCTTGAGTTTAGCTGAGGAGAAAAATAAAGATGTGACAATTAGAATCTGATCTATTATTAATTTCTAATTGGTATGAATTTTTTGAAAGTCTTTCAATTTGAATTCAATTTCTGTCAGTAACTCTAAATTTTAAGGTAAGGTGTGAAAACAAAAATACTAACAAACCTTCTGGAGTTTTGTCTATTCCAATCGGATGCTCCTCAGGAATAAAATCTTTCTTTTTCTTAGCTTTGTCATAAATGAACCAAGTGTTACCAAGTAAGCTTTGCCCAACTGTAAAATGTCTAGGGAAAAAAAAAAGAAAGTCCAGTAAGATGATCATATCAAGACATTAATTTACTAGATCTAGATCTATTTTATTTAGATTTAGACTGCCATCATGATCTAGTTACTACTAGTATTCTAGTTAATAATAATTCTAGTTTAAAACTAACTAAGTTAGTAGGGAGCTGACGTAACCAGGAAATGCGAAAGTAAAAAATTACAGATAAAGTTGAGATTGTGTATTTGACTTTTTTTTTTACATAGGCCGCACGCACTTGAAAATTTATTACATTTATGAATGAACCGTGAGAACTTTTAAACTTGTGTTCTCAATTACTTTAGACAATGACCTAAGTAATGTTGAAATGCGATTTGTTTTTTAAGTTTACAATTAAATTTCTTAAATTTAATATAAGTAGATTTATCCTCTATGAAACTCAATTCCAACTTTTTCAGCTGTGGGTGTGTTGCGAGCTGAGCAGCTGGGCGAGGAAACGCGTCATCTTTTTTTTTTTCCGTGTGCGTGTCAACAATGTTAGTTCAAAATGATAAAAAAAAAACATAACTTTCTAACTATTAAAGATACAGTCATAATTTATATACCATTGGAAAGTTCTTTTAAAGTATTTTAATGATGTACTAACGAAAAATTGTTTTTTTTTCAAGATAAATATTTTATTTCACCTCCCTACCTAAACTGGCTAACCTAAAGTGTCACTAAAGTAATTAAGTTAGTAACTTATTTAGTTATTATTAGTTATATATTATGTGAATTAGTAGTTTCAATTAACAAATTTATTTATGTATGAATGTAGATTAGATCTCTGGTACACATTTTTAAAAGTATATTCATCTGGATTGAGAAAAACATCTAGATCTATTTATAGTCTAGATTAATGTAAAAAAAAATCACCTCAGGTTCTGTTCAATAAATTTGGCTCGCGACAAAATAACCTTCGAATGTTTTCTGATGGCGGCTGCCATTTTTGTTTTACTAATTATAAAAGTTGGAGTTTTTCCATTTTCTTCGTTTTACCAAACAGTCATGACCTGTATATATTATTTTTCTGATATCGTAGGAAATGTTGATAGATCTATGTCTATGGTTGACTATTAATAATTTAAAATAATTTTATATCATGGTTAGATGAGTCGGGTTTTCATCAGTGACCAGAAGCCGTCCACAAACTCCAATAAATGATAAAATACATATTTATCGAAAAATAAGTAAAATGAAATTAAATAAAAAAAAATAACCTTTTACAAATATGACTTGCTTTTAGATGTATTTAATTATTAAGGGCGTTTTGTTTTTATTGAAGCTTTCGATAAACGTTAGATAAACAAATATCGTACCCAGACACAGTGAGTTAGTGTTCTGCATTTCACTATGTGACATTCGGAAAATGCGATCTAAACGTAATGTGTTGATTGACATACATTCCATACACTAGGCGTATAGTTCGTTGGTATTGGCAAATGGCAATTATCTTATCTTATCTTATACAATACAGACGTTACTTCAAAAAAAAAAAAAAAAAAAAAAAAAAGAAGATGATTACGTTCTTTCGCGTCATGCATTCAGTCATGCATATTAATCATGACTTAAATTCTACCAAGTCACTGGTTTTCCTGGCTAGCTCAGGCAATCCGTTCCATGTTCAAATAGCGCTAGGGTTGAAGGAGCTTTTGTACAGATTTGTCCTAGCATGGCTGCCTGGTCGAGCGGTTTGCACGCTGGACTGTCGTATTACCGATGGTCCCGGGTTCAAACACTGCCCGCTCCCATCCCCTGCGGGAGGATTGGACTAGGAAATAACTATCTTCAACTCTGAAGGAATTTCCGAAACATGTAAAACATTTTACAAAAACAAGCATATGGGAAGAGTGATGTTTATGTTTCTTTGTGTCTTTCTGAGTATTTTATTAAATTTTGCTTTTGAATTTGAAGATTATGGTTCAGTGTTTTATGTATAATTGTTACTTTACTTTTGAGTCTTCTGTTCTGGCACCAACCATTCTCATATTAGGCCTATGCTTTATTTTCTCCCATAGTTGTTTCTTATAAATGTCTATTCTAACAGTTATTTGCGTTAATTAAAGATAGTAGTGGGCCTAAGACTGTTCGTTTAGGTACACCTGTTATTGGTTTTGATTTTAAGACATTTATTATAACGGCAGTTTGTTCTCTCCCTGTCATGTTATCTTGAACCCATTGGTGTAATGTCAATGTCAAAATATTTTAATTGTGTAACTATTAAACTATGTTGATAATAATGCCTTAAAGAGTTTCCCCTTTCAGACCATTAGTTCTATAGGGCACAGGGTTAACGAGGGTGTTACCTGGCCAGCACAATGATCAATTGCCTTTACTAATTGGTAATGTCAGGTAACTAAGTATAGCTGAGTAAAATCAGGGGCGCGCTAAATATCCCGAAACTATTAGCCCAGTCTTCATGAGGATTCAAACCCAGGATCCTCCAGGTTTGAAGGCCAAGCGCGTTACCACTCAATCACTGCGCATCCATATATCAGAGAGAGAAAAATACATCTATTTGTACATTATTATCTTATCTTATATAATGCAGACGTTACTTCAAAAAAGAAGATGATTACGTCCTACGCGTTATGCATTCAGTCATGCATATTTAACAGTGATTTAAATTCTCATAAGTCATCAATTAAATCTATTAGTTTCACTTTCACTTTGAATGTCATAAAGACATATTGGTATAAAGTATATTGCTATTTGGTATAAAGTAAAGATATTGTATGATATAAACTAGTAGAAATATTTTCTGGCTTTATTGTTTCTTCAATGTAGTTTATTGAGCTTATCCGTACATTAGTCATTATATAGGCCTACTCAATATTCTCGAAGTAATTATTATACAGACAATAGTAAAGCTTCCCTTTCAGACCTTGTGATTTATCTTATCTTATATTTTACATACGTTACTTCATTTAGTCATGCATGACTTAATTAGATTCTGCCAAGTCACTGGTTTTCCTGGCCTTCTCAGGCAACCCATTCCATGCTCTAATAGCACCAGGGAAGAAGAAGCATTCGCTTAAATTTGTCCTAGCATTTTGAACGAGGAATGTGTCTTTGGAAACAGATGACCTTAAAACATCATCTGCCATATAGATCAACAGACAATAGGAACAAACAATTTGCTAACATATTTGCGTCACAACCCACTACATCTCCAAGTGACTGATAGAAATAATGAATAGCTCCTCCTTCGTGGTCGAAGATGAGCACATTTCTCATTTCCTATGGACTCGAAGATTACTGTAAAGTCCAATCCTCGTTTAACACGGAGTTTAACATCGCTTGCGCGATGAAAAAACTGGAGCTGGTTTGGGGTGCAGTGGATGACCAGTGTGCTCCACATGTCCCACAGTGCAGCCGCAACTAGACTTCACATGCTGGTGGTGGACAGAAACCATAGTTTCACCAGATACTAGCTCTGGATGACCCTCACCTAGTTTGGCCCGTCAGTCGAGACGGTTTCATTATGCTGAAGAGGAGGGGGGGATATATTCCTTTCAGTTTTGACATCGGACGCTTTAGTATGTCTTTTTTTCTTAATTGTAAGGGTGTTTCTAATCTTTTAAAAGAGAATACCATATCTATGTATTTGTTGCGCAAATAACTGTCTAAAAAAGGTGTCAAGATAAAAGCCCCAAATTCTCAATAACAACAACATAAACAAATAAATAAAGAACAAGATAAAAACAGTGTTGAAATGATTTTATTTATGTCTGTATGGGACAAAACCCTGACATGCTAGAAAATGGCATTTATGCATAATAATGATCATACAGTAGACTCTGCTAGTATAGGGCTCTATACTTTCTACTTTAAGACATATATACGTTCTGTAACTCACATGTAGGCCTACATCTAACTAGAAATTCAAATGAAATACAAACAATTGCAGCCCTAGATAAAAACTAAACTAAATGACATTTTGTATACCTGTTATAGAAAAAAACAGAAAAGGGAAGAGTCATGCGTTCCTAATTATGAGAATAATGACAATGATACTTATTGAGATACGGTATGATGAATCATTGACAGGCTCGCCCTGCAAATGTTGTCTCTTATTATGGGGACAGTAATGAAACATTTAAAACATTAACAGTTCAGTCAGATCAAATAACGGCACACAACCGAGACCGATCGTTTTAGCAGGCCTGAACACTGCCCTGTGACGTGGCAACAAGCTATGGGTCTGAAATGACGTCGCAGGTCAGTGTTCTCGCTTGCTAAAACGATTGGTCTCGCTACAACTCCAATTAGGTCAATTAGAGTAGCTGGCATTAACTGCTTTGACAATGTCAGTGAACAGAAACAAAATATTGATCATGGTTACGAAACAAATATATAACACAAAAAAATATTTGTAAATAAATAAATAAAACGTAATAAGCAGAAGTGTAGGACGTAAACAAAATTAAAAAAAATAAACATTTCACTGTTTTAAATCGTTTACAAGTAAGTGAAAATAAAATGTAAATGAAAAAAAATCTGCATTTCACATAATAGTAAAACTGTAAAGAAATGGGAAGTTTACAGTAAAATAGAATATATAAATGAATTTTTGTTCTTAAGTTTCCACAACAAATAGCATTTATTTCCGTTTTCTCATTTTTCATTAACAACAGCTAAACTTTTTCATAGTTCAATCATTTCAAACCTATTACATTTTGACGACACCATGCGAATGTATTGTTCGTATGATCCATTCAATACAGTTAGGGTTCAGAAAATCATATTAGCGAGTATTGTAACAGTTGCACTGTAGTCAACAGTATAACATTAAGGTGCACTCGTGAATAAAATTGCAATACCCATTTTAAAACATCAACATACTAATAAAAAATTGGCATTGACCTCAAACCAAATACCAATGCCATTACAACAATAATAACTATTAGTAGTTGATACCATTTCGACCTTTGGGCACTAACAGTAAAGCAACAGAAGTCCTAGGAAATACTTTAGAATATTAACAGCTTTAACATAGACTACAAGATATAATTTTAATGCATTTTCATTTTGGGGTTCACCCTTAGGAGCCCGATCAAATAATGAGTTACTCGAGGGGGAACTCACTGGAAGGAACAGAAGTAATGCTAAATCTCACACTTGTATGGTCATTTAGACCAGTGATTCTCAAACCCTGCGTATGCACCCCCTCCCCGCGAGGTTCACGGGGATATCGGCGACAAACGTTCACCTGCAATCTGAGATTTGGAAAATCTTTCCCTTGATGTCTACAACGCACAATTTCTCTGAATAAGAAGAGCGCATGTAAAAAAAAAAAGTGTAGTTAAGAAGTGGTGGAACGGGTCGATACTTAAATACGAAGGACATTCGGGGCAGTAGAGCTTATACATCTGAAATAAGTTTGACCACCGTGTTCAGACAACTTGAAACGGGCCTATTGTGTTCACGCAAAGACGTCAATAGATAGGTGATACGTTACTCGGGAAAAATAGGACCAATGTGACATAAGAAAGGCTTAATTCCAAGAGCCTTGTTGCCTAGTCCTCTCGCGAAAATAGTATGAAAAGTCTTACTTAGGCGATAAAATTATTCGGATTTATAAATAATAACTAATAAAATATACAATGCGATGACAACATATTTGTATGTCTCTTCAAAAGAAAAGAGTGGCTTCACTCCCCTTACCAAAACACAACAGTTTGAGAATGGCTGATCGAGACACTGCATTTTTTGTGCCACTTTCGGAGATCAATACAGGACACACATAGCACATGGGGACATTTCTGTTTCTTGGTACAAACTAAAAGAAACTAAATCAGATGTTTATGTCGAATATGGATTCCCAGATTTGTGGGATTCTTGTGGCTGAAGGCTTTCTGCAGAAGGAGCTCCGCCTCCTGACTGGTCATGCCATCCACAGATGTACCGTCTATACTTGTTATCTCAACACCAGGCTGTAAAGAAATAGAAGAATACAGTTCCGTCTTAGTCATTCTTTTCTAAACATCATTATTGTTGCCTGTGTTAATATAGTTCTACTTTAAAAGCAAACATTGTTAGTATATTTGTACAGCAAATACTCAAGAGCCAGCATTTTAATACTGATAAATCGTAAGTTTTCAGATACTATCAATTTCTATAGTTATTGCAAGTAAGGGTAGGCGTGCTGGCTGAGCGGTTAAGCGCCTGACTTCCGAATGGAGGTATTGGGTTCAAATCCTGATCAAGATTGGGGTTTTTAATTCTGGGATCTTTGGACGTCTGAGTCCACCTATCTCTAATTGGTACCTGATATTAGTTAAGCCACAGAAACAGATAACCTCTACATCATCTGCCCTATGCATTGCAAGGTTTGAAATGGGAATATTACTTTTTTTCTACTTTAAAAGCTTACATAATTTATTTTTATAATATACTTCTGAATACTTAATATAACAAATATAATAGATAGCCGTAGATTCAAGGTGCTATAGAATGATTCTACAAAGACCGCATAACAAATGAGGAAATCCAAAACAAGTTCACAATGGTGATTGGTTAAGACATAAATTCATGGTCGCCTAGTCCTTTCTGCAGGGAACAGTACCAAGAAAAAAAAAGAGGCAGACAGAGAAAGAGACGGAAGACATCAAGGAGTTTGGGTCTGTGAAGAGACTCTAATCTTGTCAAAACAGAGAAGAAATACGCTTTAAAGTGTACACAGTTTTTTTATGTAGGAGTCGGGTGAACTGTATTGGCAATCTGTTTAAGAAATTCAGTATTCATTCACCTGCAATCTCTGGTCGTCTGCTGCAGCGCCATTGCTTCGAACATTTTGAATTTTAATCGCTTTATCGTCTGGATGGTTGCGCCCTCCAGTGAGTTCAAGGCCTGTGAAATGAAGATAAAAAACAAACGATATGCAAATTATAATCATTTTAACGAAAAAAAAAAATTGTATTTCGGGCACACTTTCATGTAGACAACCATCCCAACTGAGTCCTTAACACACATATGAAAACACTCGTATGCATACAAACATATTTAATACTCTTAAGCGAGCAATTCTTGTATATATATTTATTTATTTATTTATAAATTTTATTTCGAAAACGGCTCTAACGATTTTCTTTAAAATTTCTAGGTATGTGTGTATTAGTGAGAAAAAAAATCTGAACTCATTGGCCACATCGGGAAAACTCGAGTTCGACCGTTATTTCGATATGAAAATGTCTCAATTTTATTTATGAATGAAATGGAAAATTTATGAATGAAAGTTTTCCATGACGTAAACGGGAAAAACGCTGCTTACGTCACTAGGCTTACTATAGTGTACTTCTTTGCAAACAAGAACGCGTTTAGAGATATGAATGAAGGGATGTGTAAAACTAAAAGCAGACCACGGGCTGTAGCACCACTGGGATGGATGGATGGCAAAAGCCGGTATGAACTTTTTATTGTCCAACAGTCAGGCTGGGCAGGGCATTTATTTAACCGAGCAAGGCTCGGCCACCTGATATTATATATATATATAAATATATATAAATTTTATTTCGAAAACGGCTCTAACGATTTTCTTTAAAATTTCAAGGTATGTGCGTATTAGTGAGAAAAAAATTCTCAACTCATTGGCCACATCGGGAAAACTCGAGTTCGACCGTTATTTCGATATGAAAATGTCTCAATTTAATTTTGGTTTGAAGGTTTATGAATGAAATGGAAAATTTATGAAAGTTTTCCATGACGTAAACGGGAAAAACGCTGCTTACGTCACTAGGCTTACTATAGTGTACTTCTTTGCAAACAAGAACGCGTTTAGAGATATGAATTAAGGGATGTGTAAAACTAAAAGCAGACCACGGGCTGTAGCACCACTGGGATGGATGGATGGCAAAAGCCGGTATGAACTTTTTATTGTCCGACAGTCAGGCTGGGCAGGGCATTTATTTAACCGAGCAAGGCTCGGCCACCTGATATTAGCCTTTATTTAAGAAATCTACTGCATGATGCATCCAACCATTTTTCAACAGAATGACCAATCTATATAGATGAAGAAGGCTTTTTAAAAATCTTCAAAAACTAAATGCAATGTAATTGTATTCAAACAAAAAAAAAACAGATCATTTAATTACCAAGTATCATTTTATGCTTTGATATGTACACAACTTCCTCATCCTCTTTGATCACTGGGTTTCCTCTCGGTCTGCTCGTATCTTCTGATAATACACTGAAAGAGAAAATAAATTACGTAGAGACTTGTAAGCATTCATGCATTATTTGTTCTAATAAATTAAAAGGTTGTAAAATTAAACCTCTCAAATTCTCTTACATATTTTTTTAGAATATCTATTTTTTGTCATACAAAAGGCGGGAGGCGGGAAGATGCCTACTGTCACCACCTCAAAGTTGGTGCCATTGGGTGGACACCCCAGTTAATATATTATGAACTCAATTCACTACCATGTTGTGAGAATGTGAACACTTTTAATGATATGTGAACAGTCAGTTGAGAGAGAAACTTTGAGGCAGTCACTAGTATGTAGTTGTTACAAGAAGTTGATTTGATAAAGTTGTTTAAGATTTTGTAATGGACTGAAGTTATTTACTATGAGTTATTTGTGGATCATTCGTTTATGGATATTTGAATCATTCTGACGTTGTGTATCATTTTCTACAAGTGGTGTATATATTTGTACTTATTAAAGTATTATTTGTGTCTGCTATAAGACGAGTTATTTCCTCATTTTACAAGTGAAGTTAGTATGTATGGATTATATAGAGTATTGATCCTGACGAGTCTACTATTAACAAGTTAATGAATGAACCCGCATGTCACCTCCACGCCTACAGTGAACGCAGTGCTACAGTAACATTCAACCATAAAAACCGTGGTGACACCTACCTTATCACGGGTAAAATTGATCTAATTCTAACAGTGGCAGAGGCTACGATCGACGACTTGTGCAGTGGTGAACTTGGGATTTAATTCGAATTCTATAACACCATTGAAAGATATCGTCTGCCACAGTCGTCGCCATGCTTGTGACCTACTTTGTATTACCAAATAATACTAAATTGTGCTCCATTATGTTCTGGTCAGTTGGGACAATTACATTTAAAGCTCTATTAAAAACGCAAAGAGCAGACATAGATCTGCTTCACATAATTGTAACATTTGTAACTTTTTTTTTGGCCTTAGACTACATTAAGAAAACAGAAAAATATTTACTTTTGTAGTGACCTAGTTTTTTCTTATCTTATCTTATCTCATCTTATACAATACAGACTACTTCAAAAAAGAAGATGATTACGTCCTACGCGTCATGCATTCAGTAATGCATATTAACCAATGACTTATATTCTGCCAAGTCACTGGTTTTCCTGCCTAGCTCAGGCAACCCATTCCATGCTCTAATAGCGCTAGGGAAGAAGGAGCATTTGCACAAATTTGTCCTAGCATATGGGATGAGGAATGTGTCTTTTTCTTTGTGTCTTTCCGAGTATTGTATTAAATTTTGTTTTTGTATTTGAAGATTATGGTTCAGTGTTTTATGTATAATTGCTACTTAACTTTTGAGTCTTCTCTCCTGAAGGCTTTCTAAATTTAGTGATTTTACTAAAGATGTTACTCTAGTCAAATATGAATATGCATTTGTTATGAATCTCACTGCTCTATTTTGTGTCTGTTCCAGTTTCTTAATGTTTAATAGTATCTTAATGATTCTGGCCGAATAGTAGGGCCTATATAAGAATTCTAAGCATTTCTAGATTTACTAATCATACAACAATTGTTTGTCTCACTAACCATACCCACACATGAATTAAGCAAATTATAGGAAATGGTGACACATCTACTCACACATTTAATTGTTTGTTTCTAAAGTCATCAGTAGTAAAGGACGGCGTTCTACTCGATGGGGATGTTCTAGCTAGTTCCGTGAGATCGTAAGTTCCAGTTTTTCCATTCATCTGATTGGTTGGCTTAGACCTGGCTGGTTTAGGAGGCTTGGTACCCGATTTTTCACCTGAAAACAGAAATCCAAGCTTGAACCATTTAGGCTATCAAAAATAAATTCTTCGACAAGGTTTTGACAGTGAGAGACAGTATCGTATTGCTGCATGGTCGTGCAGTATGCGCGCTGGGCTTTCGTTTGGTTGTCTTGATGGTCAAGAGCTCATACTCTGCCCGCTGCCATCCCCCTTCGTCCTGCGGGAAGTTTGGACTAGGAAGTAGGTTATCTTCATTCTTCAACTCTGAAGGAGCATCCGAAACATGTACAACATTTTACAAAACAAACATCGTCACATATCTTGGGCAGACAAGGTTGTACTTTACCTTAAAACAATGTTTTCACGTGTCTTTTCTTATCTTTTCCTATACAATAGAAACGTTCCTTTAAAACAGAAGATAATTATATCCAACACATCTCATTGTGTTAATATAGGCATGTATGTTAATTAGAGACTTAAACTTCGCAAAGTCGTGAGTTTTCCTGGCTTATTCAGGCAACCCGCTCCATGCTCTAATCGAACCAGAGAGGAAGGAGCACTCAGGCCTATACAAATTTGTTCTAGAATATGAAATAAGAAAGGTCCCTTTCTTTTTGTCTTTTTCTATTCTATTATGTTGAGTTAGGATGTCCTATTTTTTAAGCTACACATTCAAAGAGAAAGTATATTTGGATATTTGGCAATATTTCTAGTAAGTGGTTCAAATAGTCAAGATAAAATAAAATGAAAACACTACCATTGATATTTTGTGATGACTCTGACTGTCTGGTAACTAGCTGCACACGGTTTGTCTCCAAGAGAGTATCAAATTGATTGAGATGACCAGGGGAGATAACATTTCTGCAAATACATAAAAAAAAAAACAGACATCAAGGAATGATCGGGCCTGTCAATGAAAGAAACTAATCGTGATAAAGAGAGAAATGGATAGAGACGGTCGACAGATCATGAGTGGTGCCTCAATGGTCCAACAGACAAAATTCACAGAGGAACAGAACAAAACAGATCATAACAGAAAAAAAATTATCGCGGCAATTTATAGTATTACCAAATGTAGCATATAAAAGGACATGTGATATATAAACTATATAATATACCTTATCTATTAGGCCTACCTGATGTCTGCTAACAGAGCTCTCTTTTCTTGTCTATCAAGTATTGTCAGCAAAAGGCGAACAAATCTTTCCAAATCTTTGTCGCTTTGATACTGAAAATAATTGGAGTATAATTTGTGATACGAATCCTCAATTTAGATTTGAATGTTTTCATTTAAAATGTTAGATAGAAGTGAAATATTTTTTTTTGTTTTAGCTGCTTTGCAGCAGCACCAGTTTCCTCTCCGGGGTGCATTCCTGGGCCTTAGATAAAGGGGTCATGGGTGGCCCATGCGTCATGATCCCTCTCTCGACCTTGCTGATGTGATCCAAAGGAACGCATTTGCATTACATTTGGCACCAACTCAGTTGCAGAAGTGAATTAGTAGACTTTAATGAAATCAGACATTAAGAGGCCCCCCCCCCCCCCAAAGTAATATCTCGGACATTAGAGTCAAATGAGTCCTTAAGGGAAACAACTAAAGGTGCCATAAGAAAAGTGAAAACTCTCATTAACAGCTGCCTACGTAAAATCCTTCATAATCTTTGCCCAGACAGCGTCAGCAATAGGACCTCTTGCAAAGTACCAACCAAACCCACATTGAAGAAGAAATCAGAAAAAGAAGATGTGGCAGGATTGGAAACGCACTGCGCATAGCACCAACTAGTATCACAAGGCAGGCATTGAGATTCGAACCTGACTAGGAGGATTGAGTGTCCCATTAAGCCCTTTGTTATAAATGATATTCATCTACTTACATTAAATATTTATTTTACAGAAAATCAGATTATGATATCGAATGACTTAAAACCATAACAAAACTAACTCCTTAAATATTAAACTGAAATCATTGCTATTTCTTAGGTACACTTACTGTATGATAATGTCTAAGGACCGCTTTATATTCATCCTCAGGCAACAGCAATCTGGCACGGTCCTCAAATATTCCCATCAAATTGTAACGCTCACTGGTCGGCGTGTTGAGAATCTGTGAGCCAAAGCTGCGCTCAAATATTCCTTTTTGGCGCATTGAGCCCATAGGAGATTCCCCTTTGTAAAAAAAAAAGTTTTTTTTCCTCAATAAAATGATTCTTAATTATTTATTCTTATCGTAAAAAAAAAGTTATTATTAACAATTTTAATTACAAATTATATACTAGATATCTAGATCTAGTAACTTTTGTTTCAAAAGAAGACGAACTTCGAGACCAAAAAAATAATGCATACCTTCATTGCGAGATATCTGAGATCTTTTCTCTGTAATAAAATCGTAACACAATATATTTAAAACAATATTTTAACATTAAAACGATATCATTACTAAATTTATATACTTTTGTGTAGTTAATACAAAGCAGCCAACAAAGTCAAAGGAAATAGGTCACGTTTATGACCATGTAATAACAAATATAAGTAGAGAATATGGCAATTATATAAAACCGTCAAACTGATATCCAATCTAGTTGGCATTTTATATTTTGTACAACTATGTAGAGGTCCATTATCAGTGACGAAGGTAGAGCGGATTTCGACATTGTGTAAGACAGCGATGCCCAACATAATTCGACCGGCGGGCCATTTTCGTTTTCCGACACTCGCGTCGCGGGCCACATAAACGAAAAGGAAAAAAAAAATGAAATGAAATTGACCTGAAACAATTTAATTAGAGACCTGTGGCTCTCTTGATGGGATATTTGAAGTTGATCTTTTTTTTTTACGCATCGGAAAATGGCTTTACGTCTCTATATGTATATCAATTATCATTGTAGCTTTTTTTTTACCGCCGATTAATTTTCTTGTCTCTTTTTTGGTAAATATTCCCATCGATCCTCCAATTTCTAAGCGTAGTTGAACTATTTTTTCTTTGCCATCAAAGAAAGAAGGGCGTCATATTTGTTTTGTAATGTCGTTTATTTTTGTTAAACAGCCATACTTTCTTTACAAATTAAATATGTTAGCTTATTTTCATCTTCCAGAAAAAAAATATCCGTTCACTTTTCCTGCTAGATTCTAAATTCTAAATCCACTTGTGGATTCTTCGGCTTTCCCATTTAAGAAACGTAGGCTACACGTGTTAAAAGTCTTACAACTAATCCAACAGGGCCCTAAATTAGATAAAGATACATTTTTCATTTTTTTTTAAATTTTTTTTTGGAGGGAGTGGATTTTCTACACTTTGTCCCTACGTTTCGGCGGGCCGGATGGAACCATGTCGAGTGCCTAATTTGACCCTCGGGCCATATTTTATGCATCACTGGTGTAAGACATGACTCTGTCTTAATTCATTCTTCATGGTACAGTGGAAAGAAACAAAGAAATACTGGCTGGATAACTAACGTAAATAATGGACCTGCCTGTCTCTTAATATCCTGCCGAGAACAGCTGCTGATTTGGAAAAGTGGAGGGATTTGGTTACGCGAACTGTCTCAGCACCCCCTACATCGATAACCAAGGGACTAACGATAATGATATTACGCACTATTAGTATCAATATTACCAAAATAATATTTTGATTGTGTAAATATTATTGTTTTAAAATGGGTAGACTCAAAAGACTTTGTGAACAAAAGGTATTATCAAATCTAATATCAAGCGGTATTGATACTATAAATTGTATGTAATTGGGCAATGTGGCATTATTTTTTTAAAACTCTTTCTTGACCTATTTATGAAAGGTCTGGTACTTCTTGTTGCATGGTTTAAAAGCCCGTATTAATAACTGAATTAATCTTACTGTGTGCTGATCCTTTAATTCTGATGCTGCCAATCTTTTTCTTCAAAGAATTCCAGGTTCCAAATTTGTTTTTATCAGAGCCGTTAGAGGAGATCACAGACACGTCTAAACAATTATATTATGCAGAAAATAAGTAATCTATATATTATTTCTCAAAGTAAATAGGTCAAACGTGCAACAACACAATGCAACAACAAGTAATCTATTTTTAGCTCCATTAATAATTTTTTTAACGCATTC
The DNA here is from genome assembly GCA_021533235.1 of Biomphalaria straminea. NCBI lineage: Eukaryota > Metazoa > Mollusca > Gastropoda > Planorbidae > Biomphalaria > Biomphalaria straminea. The sequence goes on from JADKLZ010000003.1 coordinate 54,294,680, forward strand.
GCTTTACTTATTTTATAATGCGAAAAATTAGAACCATATTTAAAACTCGAATTATTTATGTATTTTATAGTCAAAGAGAAAAGTTTTCTGGAGCGCAAATACTCTATGATTCTTTAGAAAAAAATCCATTGACTTGCAAAAGACCTTTAATACGAGTATTTGTGAACAATTGTGGTGGAAAAAAAAAAGCATTAGCAAGGTTAGAGAGACAAGTGGAGTTTTTGTACTTCGACTTTTTAAAAATTATATTTTATCTTTTCAGTCTGTAGTGTGCTATTGTCTTTGTAATTGCAGATTGTGTTCAACCATATGCCAAAGACTTATTTCCCTTACAGCTTGATGGTTAACAGCGTTATAAATGACTATTTTGTTAAAAATGTGTTTGATTTCTTTTAAAGCAATAGCTTAACAGACAAATAATTATAGGGATGTTAAATCGACAGGATGGCGCGGGGAATCTGTTGTAAGTAATAAAATGGCTTAATTTAATAATTTTTACACTTTAAATTAGAGCGGGTCCTAAAAATTGCGGGTCCTATGAAATGCGGGCCCCACTGCGGTCGCCGGCCCTGGTAAGTAGCGGCGTATGTTATGCCGCCGGTCAACTAGTACAATATTAATTTACAATGTTTTAAACAAAACTCAACCTTTTTTTTGTATTTTACATATTTCGGATATTCTTTCAGATATGAAGATAATTGCATCCTAACCCAAACATCCTTAATTTTGCCGATATGCCAAAAATCGAAAACAATAAATATCAAAATATCATATCATGAATAAGTTTAAAAATTAAACAATAATGTATTTATTATTGGTAATTAATTTAGTTTTATTGATATTGATTAAGGGAAATAAATCTTATTGTATTGATAGAAATAATAAATAAATGTACAGTTGTTTTTCTTATATAAGCTTGTTTTTTTTTTAAATATTTCGTTTATATATGACTGAGTGATTCCTTAATAACAGCGACAACGACCATAACAAACAGTAAAATATTACACGGATTTTATTAGACACTTCTAAAATATAGTCTTATTGACAATTAAACCTATTATTTCAATGATAGTTTAAAAGTAAGACACATATAACAATTTATAGGTCAAGTCCGTATACACATAATATGCTATAAGCATGAAAGTAGCGCTATATCAAAGCTATAATTATTACTAGTCGACCGGCGGCATAGCATACGCCGCTATTTTGCAGGGCAGGTCTTAGGCACTGCAACATATGCGACCACAGTGGTTCCGCACTTTCTTTGGACCCGTGCTAAATTTTAGGTGTATAAATTATTAAATTAAACCATTTTATAACATATAATAGATTTCCCACGGCCTCTTGATTTACCAGGAGCCCCTTAAAATCTCCTGAAATGTTATTAAATATAGGCCTACGAAAAAGTCCTGGAAATCTCCGGAAAATATTAAAATCTTTAGTAAAGTAAAAGTCAAGGATAGCCTTTCACGCCTGAACTTTTGAACTTTGAGAAGAAGAGAATTATAAATATACACCACTTTCATTCACTAAATAGCATAGCTATGCTTTGCTATTTTCCATTCACACCATGCTGCGCCATGGGATCTTCCCATTTACTTGTTATAAGTAAAGCGAATGAGTGAATTCATGAATAAAAAAATCTATGAATAGTTACTAATAGTTAATTGACCTTAATTTACGCGATATTAAGAATAGAGTTGCACTCATGTAACAATGCTTTACAAAAACAAATTTGAATGTTATTTTGATTAAAATATGAAAAGAATGGACTATAATTACTATGTTCATGTGCTAAAGCATAAAACTATCTTTGCGAAGAGAAGTTCTATAATCTTAGAGTTGAATTGAGTTTTAGATCTAGATCTAGATCTAGGAATAGAGAGATGAATTACATTTCGTAATCATGTCAAATGTGCGTAATTTGTGATTTTAATTGTGTAATTTTAAAGTACTTCTAAAGTGAAACCTGAGAGTAGACTCTATCTGTGTATTGTTGTTCTAGTTTCAATAGTCTTACGACACAATAATCTGGAAATACTTTTAATATCATGACAAAAATTGAGAAGAAGAGAATTTTATAAACCAATTTCATTCACAAAATAGTGCGGATTGGGATACATCATTTTTCATTCACACCATGCTGCGCGGCGGTGCGCCATGGGATCTTCCCATTTACTTGTTGTTTGAACTTTTGTGTGTTTGACCTTTTACTTTGAGGATTATATATAAAGATAGATTGTTCTGTTAAAAACGAATGTATTAATATAAAAATGACAGCGTCATAGGGCATAGTTATTGTGTACTTACTGTCAGAAGATGGCGGCGATTCTCCAGCTACTTTGGAAAGCTCCCATGTGCTAAGATTAGATTGTCTCTCTTGCAGTCTCTCAAGTTGAGATTTGAAAATCTCCTCTGAAATCTCATCTCTGCCGCCATTGTTTTTGTTGAGTTTAACCATTTTATGAACAGAAGCGTACACCGGAGACGAACTAGCGCTGGAGGAATTGATGCTGTTAGTCTGGTGGTACACCTCTATGGGGGGCCTACCAGTCAGGTCATTCACCTGGGAGTATATACCTTCAGTGGTGGTCACCCTTTCCCTGCTGAAAGAGTCCATCTCTGCATAGTGGGAATGCTGCGGCGAGGATGGCTTTGATGCTTTAGGGGACCCGAAGGAGGTTAGTGCTTCACTAGGAAGCACCGCCACACGATGTTCAGGCGATCTGGGAGACATTGAGAAGTCAGTGACGGACTCTTCCACAAACGTTTCGATCACTGGCTCGTGGTGAATCTCCACGCTGCTCATCTCTTGGGAGGCAGACTTCCTTCCTTCGAGCTTATCCCGAAGAGCAGATTGTTCCAGGAATGTCGTATAGTCCAGTTGGTCGCTTAGGTCCGAGTCTTGCCTCCTGTGGTTGCTAGAGTTATTGTTGATCCACGAGCTGGTCATGTCCTCCTCTTCTCGGGTAAAATTTTCTTTTATGCTTTCAATGTCCTGCCATGAATCCTCGTAATGCCGCCTGAACTTGATATCGCTTTCATCTGGGTATATCAGTTTAGACTGGAAACAAAAACAAAATAAAGATGTAAGGTAAAAAAAAATAATACAATTTTTAAA
>JADKLZ010000003.1:54346530-54361389 GCA_021533235.1 Biomphalaria straminea
GGAATCAGAAGGCAGGTCAAGGAATCAGAAGGCAGGTCAAGGAATCAAAAGGCAGTTTAATGAATCAAAAGGCAGGTCAAGGAATAAAAAGGTTGGTCAATAAATGAAAAGGCAGTTTAATGAATCAAAAGGCAGGTCAATGAAAGAGACTCTAATCCCGGCAAAAGATGAAGAGAAATCAGAACTTGTTTAGTGCCAACACGATTCAACAGACTTAGAAATTGAACAAAACTGAAAGAATCGTCCAGGAGAGGTTGGTGTATAGTTTAGAATCTGTAGAATTAACGCTTTCGAGAGGTTTGGTGTGTGTGTGAGTGTGTAAGAGAGAGAGAGAGAGAGAATTTGACCTGCTAATTTGATAAACATCTTTATCCCCAAACAGCACTTAAGTTTACCAACATCGTGCAAGAGTACGAATGGTTTGGGTCATCTTGACACGACAATCCACTGCTGAGCAATCTCTAATTAACATACATATTTCAGTGAGTCTCTATTATGATTTGTATGCTGCTTCTAATAAGGGAAATCTAGGGAATAGATATAATTAGATATTAAAATATTGTAATTAAACTTAGGAGCTGACTGTTTAACGACTATATATTTTAAAATGTTTAAGGTATTACAACATGCATTTATTTAATAATGTAACTAAAGCGCAAGTTTCGTAAACAAGAGACTTATTTAAATAGTGAGAGGAGTGAACTTCCAGTCGACGACCCAGGAGCAAGTCTCATCAGAGTTAAATTTAGAAGATAAAGCATCAAGTTAAAATTTCCATTTGAAAATAGTGAGCCATTTGGAAATAGTGAGCCATTTGAATATAGTGAACCATTTAAAAATAGTGAGCCATATAAAGATATTGAGCTGTATTATTTAATTAAACGTAGTTATCCTCTACAAATTTGTACAAATGTTCCTTCTTCCCTAATTGCTGACGAAGAGGAGGGTCCAAAGCCCAAAGTCAAGCCTTTATAACACACACCTACTGTAACCTGGACTTTAAAAAGAATACAAACCAAGCTCTGGGATTATCAGTCAGTCTTTCAATAGCTGCCACCAGACGTAACAAATAACCAACTAATTACTACTCAGTGGTGTCCCCTTTGTTTCTAAACGCCAGGTATTTTGTTCCGCGACCTGGTAACAGCAGGGAGTAGATGACGTTGTCGTTGTGAGCCAAATTTTTTTTTGTTGTTGTTTTGTAAACTTTATTTTTTTTTTTGGCCGAGTAAATACATTTTCTAATACAAAATATTATAGTGACAAGCAGATCTTTCTATGTTTATACAGGTAGGTTTTCATTGCGGAATTATTATCAGATGAATTGAGTATAGCAAGAGCTGCGATGATATTACGAGAAAAGCGCAAAAAGCACGTCCTCGTATAACTTGGCGCCATGTACTGTAAGACCTCAGAGCAGTGGACATTAGGTGGGATTAGGCTTCTGATATTGCCAGTGGCAGATCTTTGTGAAGACAGCTAATGAATGGCATTGCAATAATTGAGCTAGCCAGGAAAACCAGTGACTTGGCAGAATTTGATTCATTGGTTAATATACATGACTGAATGCATAACGCGTAGGACGTAATCATCTTCGTTTTTTTTTGAAGTAACGTCTGTATTATATAAGATAACAAGATTACAATTATTTTTATAGTGCAACTTTCATGCTTATAGCATTAACAGAGCGCTACAGTCCAATCTCTACGGTGTGGGCAGAGGTATATGTTAGCAGGTTTCTTTGATGCCTTTATACATTCTTTGTCTTCGAGTCCGATGATTAAGGACGAGTGCAGTATTTTACGTGGCTACCAGCTTCGACCCACATAGTTTGCCACATCCAACGAAAACATAACCATGATATGCAACAGGTCGATTTAGATTTTCTTTTCGCCGTTTTAGTCTGTTCTTGGTAATGGATTTTCTTTTGTGTATCCCTTTATAAAATACTCCAGCTATCTCGTTCCGAAGCCGCCTGCACTGAGATACCTTCTTCTATGTCAGTTAAAGCAAGCTGGTGCCTAAGCTGTTCTTTGAAGAGTTTCTGTGGGACATGTCTGTTTCGTTACCACCCTTCAGCTCACAAAAAAAGACTGACTTTTGCAAACGCTCAGCCCACTCCCTCCACCTTTTATACGGGATATTGCTTTCTCCAGCGTAACTGTCGGACCATAATAGGTTCCTCTATGCTATCCATACCGGCGTATTCTGTTGGTTGACTTAAGAGACTTTCTTTTCTAACCGCCATGTACATTGACGCATAAAACTAAAAGAAAACGAAAGCAACTTTTCAAATTGGCAGTCTTTACCCGATACAAAAAAAAAAAAAATATATATATTTCCTTAACAACTTATTCAAACGAGCGAGGCTCTGTCACCTGGTACTTTCTCATTAAGCAGCATGTATTCCCTTTATTTCAAAATCAAACAAAATAATTAATTCCCCACAATATATTAACTAATTATTTTTTTTTTTGATTGGTTCATGTCTTCTCAGGTTGAATAAATAATTATGCAAAGTTTCAACTTCATCCCTAAGTGGGAAATTGGAGAAATTACATGTTCAAACCTTTTACCAGACAGACAAACGGACAGACAGAAAGACAGACAGAGTGAATTGATATAAGCTTTATAAAATATCTCCAGTTACAACTGAAACTCAAATTATGTGATATAATCACTGATAAATACTATTAACAGTCCAGTTTTAATTGTGATCGTAGGTAAGATATTTTTAAGGGCTGTCCAGAAATTCCAATTTTAGTAAGGGGAATTATTTTTCTATATATTACCCCTACCTCCCCCACCCACCGTTCAATCTGCCAACACCTAAAGTCTGATTGTCTTACCTCATTACAGAAAGTGTGTTGGTTAGAATAGAAGATGGTGTGGTAATCACCTTAGACAAAGGCGGCCATACCTCAAAGTAACTTTCTCTTTTGTTCTCTCCCTTTGGTACAGGTGAGAGTACCTTGATGAATCCCCAAACCTGGGAGAAAGGGGAACGGAACAGAATGGAACAGAACGGAACAGAATGGAACAGCATGGAAGGTAAAACGAAAGGATGCTGATAGGAATCTTCTCCTAGAATACTCATGAGCTAATATCTATTACATCTCCTCCCGGCCAACGCACAGAGTTATTTTCATCTTATGCTGTCTAGAACTCTTAATGAGGCTGGGTATTTTATACGATGAAGATATGTGTTTTTTTTTAAACTTATTTTTATTTAATTTTGGGAAAGTTATATTACTGTAGCAATATATCTTTTTGTGTAAAATGTACAATATTTACTGAAGGCTTATGTTAACTCTACCTGTTCGTACTTCTGTCTCTCTGTCTGTCTAGTAGAAAGGTTTGTTCAATTTATGCCCCTACAACCAAAATGTCAGATCAGGGCCGGTCTTAGGCCACTGCAACCAATTCGGTCGCAGTGGGCTCCGCGCGTTCATGGGCCCCGAGCAAACTCAGGTTTAATGATTAAATTGCAAAATATATAAGAAAAACTCCTGGAAATCTCCTGAATTTATTAAAATCTCCTGAAAACTCTTACAAATCTTCAGAAAAATAGACAAAATAGTCATTTTTGGTTGTCATTCATTGCGGAAATCACCAATCCTACACGCGATAAAAGATTTTTTTCTTACTTTTTTTTGTCTTTGGCATATAAATATGCCATTGGTTATAAGGTTCATAAAATACAGATCGCAATTTTTATCTTTTTTAAGTCAGTATTTTCGTATACAAAATCTTAATTTTCACTTATTATACTTATTTTACAACACAGACTAGGCCCCGCGCAATCAGTTTCGCATAGGGCCCCGCAATCGCTAGGACCGGTCCTGTGTCAGATTATACTGAAGTTTCACACCTATAAAAAAAAAGTTTTACCCTATAAAAAAAAGAATCAATTAGCCAATGAGTTAACCTTGTCTTTCTTTCAGACATACGTCTAGCCACAATACAATCATTGAAGAAAATAGAAACTATTCAAAAGTCGAACAAGAGATTTTGTTCTAGTAGTGAAAGAAAAAGGAATTTGCAAAACTTGAACTTTGCGACCCAAAAATTGTCTAGTTATTTCTATGACTTGGACAGAAAAAAAGAACTAATTTCTTAGGATAAGCAAGGTCATTAGGGACTTTTACTTGATTTATTTTAGATTTCTATGAACTTTTAGCGACTTTCTCTTTAATTGAAGTTGAGCTATGGCCATCTGTTTGACGACATCTTCGTCCGTTATCATTTATACCCACATCTTGACAACAGTTTGGGAGCTACAAGTTTTGTTGTTAAAAAATCATTTCTGATATATTGTTATTAACTCCAGACAATTCAATCATAATTTATCGTAATTTTTTAATTGTCGTAAATATGGTCGTAACATCCAAGATGACGACTTTAATAAAGATTCGGATGCCCAATAGATTATTTTATCCAGGTTGTGTTCTTATCTTATATTATCTTATACAATACAGACGTTACTTCAAAAAAGAAGATGATTACGTCCTATGCGTCATGCTGATTAACCAATAACTTAGATTCTGCTAAGTCACTGGTTTTCCTGGCTAGCTCAGGCAACCCATTCCATGCTCTAATAGCGCTAGGGTAGAAGGAGCTTTTGTACAGGTTTGTCCTAGCATAAGGGACGAGGAATGTGCCTTTTAGGGTTCTTGCGTATTTGATATGTTGTTACTTTAGGGAGGAACACAAGATTTAGAACCATTCGAATCCTTACTTTGGCCAGGAACAAAACATGAATATTCCTTAGCCTATACCCTAGCTAGCATTCTGGGAATGGAAATTTAACATTAAAAGAGAACCTTTTATCGACGTTCAACATTTCATTATTGTGATGAGTCATAGAAGCTGTGAGACACATTTAAGTGAAATACAGTACTCTCTTCGCCATGTGGTTATCATTGGATCTTCACTTTGTTTAGAATACTGTTTGTTCATTCTCAGCGCTTGTTCAATTTTCGCAGTTTGTTTATTCTCACTGCTTGTTCATACTTGACGCTTGCTCATACTCGTCATTTGTTCACCGTTTGTCCGTTCTCTCATTGGTATATTCACAGGCATTTTTACTTCTTTTTATTTATTTACATTTTTTCACAGATAACTTTTTTGACAGATATCAATTCACTTTTTATAAACTTATGTACACTTGATCGTTGCATGACATTTTTTCACGTTTTTGAGTTCTGATTGTCCGTTTGGTTAACGTGCCAAATATAAGCAGGGTCGTAGCTAGAAATTTTCTATCGTTTGGGGGACGGGGGGGGGCTAACTTCTTTGGGGGCCCCTACATTTTACGCAATACTTAATTTTTAATGTGAAAAAACACTCATTTGGGGGCTCTCCTCAAGTGGGGGCCCGGTGGGATTTTCTAATTCTTCCCTCTCCTCCCCTTCCCTAGCTATGCCACTGAATATAAGAACAGAATTTATCTGCATGGTTTTAGTTGGTGTTGATAATTTGATATCATAAGAGTTGGGATATTGCACAATTGTCTCTATATTTTAGTGTTTTTTTTTTAAATCTCGTCTTCCATTTTCTGTATAACGACATTCGGGGTAGAATCATGGCATAGATTGATATGGTTCTCTCTCACAAATCTAGAAATTTGTCTACATCTTTCAATCATTTGCTTCGCTTCTATATATATCGTTATTCTCTCTCTCTCTCTCCCTCTCTCTCACTCCCTCTCTCTCTCTCTATCTATCTCTCCCTCTGTCTCTCAGTCTTTCTCTCTCTCTCTCTCTCTCTCTTGGATTGCAAAGTTCACTTCTAGTGCCCAGTGTGGAAGCAACCCCATCCCAGCACCTGTTGTTACCGTCACGAAGAGCAAGTAACTCCAACTTTTCTTTCGACTATTTTTTTAAAGGTTATCTACCCATGTGCACATGATGTTCTAAAAATAGTACTTTAATCTTCGGACGAGAATAATGGCGAGAGGCGCTCGTCAAGCAGAAGTCAACACGAACCTGAGGAACTAAAGGGATGGGGTGATGCACGGTGGGTCTCTTAGACAATGTGTTGAGCTCTAAGACTATAAGTATATAGGAGGGTTGTGTGTGACTCTTTGTGTATGTGTGGGGGTTATATTATTTTTCTTTTAGTTTTTTTTTAATCAGACTGTGTCAGATTGTGAGTCAGAGTTAAGATAGTGTCAAGGGAACTTCTTCGGTAATCAAATGAGCAGTGAATTGCGAAATAATGGCTTCCCTCCCCTTACCGGGTGTTGAGTAAGTGTGGGGAGATATTCGGTGGGAGCAGACGTTTTAAGATTTATGGAGTGAGCAATATGGAAACCAGTTGTTTTTTTCTCCCTCTAAACAAACTTACCTCCCTTCGCGTACTTTAAACAAACACTAAATAAAATATGCATATTTAAACTGAATTTCGCAATCGCTGTAAGCCAGTGGTGCCCACAATTAGGCTCGCTGACAACATCAGACCCGCGACATTGTCCTAACCGGCCCGCCTTAACGTTGGCACGAAATGTAGAAAATCCTCTCTCCACAAAAAAAAAGATTATCCGTTTTCTTTGGCCAACGGTTAACGAGCAGTGTATCCTTAAGCCACCACAACGACCGAGCGCCTTTCCCACCTAGAGTCAGATACCCTTTAAAGCTGGGTGGACTCAGATGCGCCCTAACTATCCCGAAATTTGAAATCCCAGTCTTCACCAGGATTCGAACCCAGGACTCCAGGTTTGGAGTTCAAGCGCTTAACAACTCAGCCACCGCGCTCCCATATAAATACAGGCACACAAAAAATTCATTTCCGCAAACACTACCTCTCCCCCACTGGCTACTACCTGGTGCCTACCCATGGGCAATGTCATTGTGACACAAGCAATCAGTTAACGCACATCAGTTCACTCAAAACAAAACTGAAATCATTTTATCACGTGTTTATCGTTCAATGAACTGGATTGAATCTATTTCGCTTATTTCTCAAAGTTTGTTTTTTTTAAACCTCACTTTGTGTCAAAAGAATTTCTATTAAAATTCAACAAACTTGTATCGAATAACTCCAAAAGTATTTCAATGAACAAAAATTAATGATTCAGCATTCTGTTATATATTTTCCCATACACTTAAAAAAATGCGATCTCCATCACTAGATATTGAACCCAAACTTTTTTTTTAACAACTAAAACTCAATACATACGTTCCAACTACATACTCAGCGTCCAAGAATTTGGTACCTCAAGGCATGACTCTTTTCAGGGGCCCTCTCTGCATGTTTAATACAATCTTATATATTACAGACGTTACATAGTTACTTACGTCCTACGCACTTCATGTTTCCATCTAGTCATGCATGTGAATCAATGACTTAAACTCTGATAAGTTTTGGTTTTCCAGGCTGTATCATGCAACCTATTCCAAGCTCTAATTGCATTGTTCTTATCGTATGGAATAAAAAATCTGCCTCTCTCTTTATGTCTTTCTGAGTATTTCATTATGTTTTGTTTTTCTACTTGTAAATGTACCCGCTAATTTGAACGCGAGTCCTGAGCTAGCTATCGTTAATTTTCGTCCACATCAACAAATGAGCTTTATATCATCTGCCCTCATAGATTGCAATGCTGAAAGGGGTACCTATTCTAAGTGTGACATTTTTTTTTGTAATGGGAACGCCTATCACTAGATATAGTGGCACGGGTTGGGGGGGGGGAGTTAGTTGAAGACACAAAAGTAATATCAAGATACCATGTTACAGTTGTTTTAACTAAATCGCAAAACGTTTCAATATTTTTAAATAAACAAAGATTATTACACATTTTAATAGATAATATTTTTCACGATATATGCGATGTGCATCGTTTGTACACTAACAAATGTATGTTAATCTAAAAATTACAGTTCTAGCTTTGTATATAGTATGTGAAACTCATCATATACAAAGTTTAATGTAATGATGTCACTCCGCTGTGTTTGTTTATTAATGCTTTGGTAAAATATTTTCTCATTGTATGAATTTCGAAAGCTAAAATTATGATGCTTTAAAAAAGTATTTTGTAATTTTTGAAGCTTGGCTGTATAGCACAGATTACATAAAACTATAAAAGGAATATTAAAATGAAAAGAGATTTTGACGAGCATTAATGTCTGAAGCTAGAAAGGACTGTTAAAATAGCTTACATTTTTTTTTGTTTACGGTTCCTGCAGATACCAAAAATAGGTATAGTCTTCACTCACGAGACTATTCAGTCTGTATAGATTCACAGTGTTGGCTTCATCTGGTAACAATGAATTGATGCGATGGAAAGCAGACGATAGGCTTGTTGAACATTGTCTCCAGACTTTGATGTTAGGCAGACGTGAGTTGACTGAACAACAGGCAGACAGGCTCTGACACTTAAATGTTACAGAAACACACGTCCCAGGTAAACAGACAGGCAATTTGCTCAACTCAAAAGGCGACGAATCTTTCATCTAAAACAAATAGGTATCCACATGCTCCTGTTTTGATTTAAATTTAACCTTTTGACAGAGGCGGACTGGATGCCAGGCTTTACCACAAGGTCCAGTCCACAAATCTCTTGACAGATGATAATGATGGACATCTATTCGTGCCTGCGCTCTTAAAATGTAAAGTTTGATAATGTATCGAAAGCTCATTCATTTGTAGGTTTACCTAACTTATTGTATTGTTAGAATAATTAATCCTACTGCGTATGCCTACACATGCTACCTAAGTTATCCTCATAAAAAAAAAATATGAATTCGTTTGTGCCCTTGGCAATAAAGACCATACAGGAACTATAAGTTACTGTTGTAAATTTCACATGTAACTATAAAGAGAATCTGGGGTGTGAACTAATATCTTGTATGCTATCATACTAAATGTTTGCTCTACTTATATTTTTTTTGCTAATGCACAATAGAACAATTTCCTCGCGGATAATAGAGAGTATTATTATGACTATTATTCTGTTAAAAATGAATGAGTATTCCTTCTCTGGCACTGACAGGGTCGAGTTTCGTTAAAGGGTAACAAAATTTATTCTAGTCCCTTCATCAGTGTCTACTAAGGACATTTCTGATGATATGGCAGGTCTGTAGAAGTACCGCCCTCTAACAGGCAACGAGAATCTTTATTAGGAATGTTAAGGGCTTTGAGTGTAATATGGGCCCAACCGCAATTCCAACTAAACCTTTGAACATCGCCCACCGACCTGTTAAGATTAGATGCCGGTTAACCATACATTCGCCCAAATGCCTATATAGACAGTCCTTGCTTATGGATCACTTTAATTAAAACGAATATTCTTAATGTGAAACCCTCCCTCATAAAATTCGTAGTTCCACTGAAGACTATCATTTTCCAATGGCTAGCTGGTTTATTCTGAGGCTTGCCTAAAGTTTGTTTTTTTTTTTTAATGGTAGCTTGAGGTTTACACTAGTCAAGCCATAATCGGCACTACAGGGGCTTCCATTGTTCTGAACGATTTTATTGTTGTTTATTTAGCCCTTCAAACGCGTATCAGAATTGATACAGCCCTTAGGCCAAGAAAAAAAGTTGCAACGCTGGATTCATAAATGAATGGACCCCATTCACCAAACGTAAACAAACACTATTTCACTATTTTATCAATATTATGACGTGGCTAAATGTGTTTATTTACAATTGGTGAATGAAGTCCATTGCAACGTTTGAAGAAATTTACACCGAAATGTGAAATAGTCAGATATTCGCGTTTAGTTTAAATAACAATTTTATGTTCTTAACACATTGTGCTGGACTATAAAGGTAAAGCTGGATTTTCATTTGTATCATATATACTGACAGAAGCTGAATATACCGCACAAGCTTTTCCCCAAATATTTTTTTTTAAATTACCTCCAAAAGTCTGTGAAATCTTATCACAGGCATTCTATTTTTAAGAGTAGCATTAAAAAGATAACGAAATAATGACTATCTTATGTTGCATGCGGTGCTATCGTCATACAAAGCTATAATTCTTATATAGTTTGACACTATAAACTGATTAAAGGTGAAGACGTTTTTGAATTATTAGAGATATTTACGATACACTAAACCAGCGATGCCCAAACTACGGCCCGCGGGCCAGATCCGGCCCGCGACGTGCTTCTATCCGGCCCGCCAAGCCATTGGGAAAATAATGTAAAAAAATTGTAAAAAATAAATTAGATTGTTGAAAAATAATATTCTTTGTAAGTTAGGAGTCTCACTCATTCTTTGATGAATTCCATCTTTATGCTTGGTGTTCTAATATTCATAGTAAATACACAAGTGTTGTTCTTTTGTTCCAATGGCAATAAAACTTGACAGATAGTTTTAATTCTTGGAAAATTCCGTTACTGTCTTGAGCTAGCCGTGTCACCATTTTGTTTCTTGTTCTTTTGATATCAACGCGATTGGTACCGCATTGTTTAACGTTTGTGATTTAATAAAAAGGAAGAACATAAGAAACTAGAGATTGGGGGATTGACAAGAATATTTAACAAAAAGAGACTAGAAAATGAGTCAGCGATTAGGGCCAGCTACAGAGTTGCTCACATCTTAAGTAGAGCAATGAAGCTTTTTTGCTAGCAGGGATGGAAGAAATTTGTCCTGAAAAGAAGAATGCTGTAGAAGCTGTCAGTCTTTCTTGCATGACAATTACAAGGCGAGTGGAAAATATGGGTGAAAATCTCCATTCACAATTAAAGAAAGAGCAGCAGAATAATTTTTTATCGCTGCTGACGAGACCACTGACATAACTGATACCTCGCAACTCTTGGTATTTATTCGCGGCACAAACAGCAATTTTGATATAACAGAAGAGTTAGCAGCTATAAGGAGTATGCTGTATCCTACGACTGAATGAAAACTGTTCAAAGAAGTGTTAACCATCATAGAGGACCTTCCTCTTCCTGGGAATAAATTAGTTGGAGTGACTACTGATGGCCCTAGAAATATGGTTGGATGTCACAGCGGACTGACAGCAAGAGTTATTTAAAAAGTTGTTGAGTCAAAAGGAACTGAACCCCTGCAGCTTCACTGCATCATTCACCAACAAAATCTGGACCATGTGATAATGATTGTGCTCAACACTGTAAATTTCAACAAATCACAAGAACGTTGAATCACAGAACTTCCAAAGATTTTCTGACAGAAAATAGAGTCCGAATGTGAAGACGCTCTATTTCACAGTGCGCTAGTTAACCGAGGAAAGGTATACAAAGTTTTAAAACGTTTTCTTGATTTGAGACACAAAATTGAAATATTTATGACGGGAAAATCAAAACAAGTACCACAACTAAATAACCCCTCATGGTTGTGGGATTTGGCTATTTTATGCGACATCAAATCACAGCTAAATCAACTCAATAACAAACTACAAGGGAAAGACAAAATTGCTACTCTTCATTCAACAGGCTGAAAAGGTGCATATTGCTTAATTGTGTGAACAATTTTCTCTATGATGAAACGGGCGAAAACCATGTTACGTGATCGCCTCAATGATAAACATCTAGTTTCAGTGCTCCCATTTGGTGTTTCATCTATGCAACCAGATATTCAGAAGATGGTTTTGGATAAACTTCATGCATCACATTAATTCATATAAGTAGGTCCACAAATAAAACTATTAAAAATAGCTTATTCTACGTATTTATTTTTTTCCTTTTTGGTGTTATGGCCCGCGAACGATTGCCGAAAATTAAAATGGCCCGCAGACCGAGTAAGGTTGGGCATCACTGCACTAAACAATGGTAAGGAAGCTAAACTTAGTTTCAATGGCGCCACCAATTTTAAACTTTTTTTTATGAAAATAAAAGTACTATTATAGTATTGAATGCTTTAGCCCATACATTTAAAATGCACAATAATATCAAGGTTTTACATATTGGTTTTAAAAAAAAAATTTAAGTTGAATCACTGTCATAGAGTGGAGGCGCTGTGGCCGAGTGGTTAAGCCGGAGGGTCCTAGGTTTGAATCCTGGTAAAGGCTGGGGTTTTTTAAGTTCGTGATCTTGAGGGCGCCTCTGAGTTCATCCAGCTCTAATGGGAACCTGACTTTAGCTGTGAAGGGCGATTGGTCGTTGCGTTGGTCTTATGATACCCTAGTTAGCCGTGGGCCATAGAAACAGACCTTTACATCATCTACCTCATAGATCGCAAACTCTGAATGGGGGACTTCACTTCACAGAAAGAAAGTATAATGTTTTCTTCATAGTGAAAGGAGTTTGAGTTACAAGGGGAAAGAAATTAGAAAATTGGATCCTGCAATGTCAATAAGTACACTTTAATTATAGATACATCTTTAAAAAAAAAAAACATTTGTACACCGGATACACCAAAAAGATAGCTATTTATAGTTTTTCCGCCATTTATGAAAATCGCCCATAAGCTAATAAGTAGTCAGTTTAATATATAGGTCATCTTCTTACAAAACTTGTCTCCACCACCAGTATATGTCAACCCAGAAGTATATTTTCACAGTCTATATTGCCTTCATGCACCAGGTGGTAGCTATTAGTATGAGTGTATCAAGCATTGACTAAGACGCTATAACATCTACCGCAAATTTAAAAAAAAAAAAGGGAAGCTACTGATGCAATGGGAGAAGGTGCCGGAAACACGCGTGAAAACAGAATGGCGGTGACTTGGAGATTGAAGTCAGTTTGAGGGATGTGCTCAAAATCCATTAACATCTTGTGATTTAATTTGTCTATTTCCAAAGCTTATATCAACTCTGTCTGTGGCTATGTTATTTCTACCACACCCACTCTCGGATTAAGTTGGAAACTTCGCACAATCATACATTGGAGTGAGAAAATACAAAAATCATTTAAAAAAAAAACAATTAGCTAATTAATTACTGGTTGGATACCAACAAGGAAAATTAATCTTTCAATATTTACAGATATGGTTAAATTGTTTAAATTACCAGAATTATTTATAGGTAATTAATTACTTTGATTGGCATAGGAAAAGGGAAATAACTTCTAAATTTTTGAGTGACATAGTTGTAAGTGTGGAGTTCTTCTCCTTGTATAAGCTTTGTTCTTTTTTTAATGGAATTTTTTTTCTTGTTTATTTTTGGCCTAGAGATATAAAGCTTGTAAAAATTTAATTACGTTTTTTTTTTCTTTGATAAGAGTCTCAACTTACACTACTATGTGCATATTAGTTGTTAATGGGGTATACGCCTACAGAGTTGGCTGGACTGTCTACACATACCCCACAGTGCCCACGCATCAAGATCATTATATAGTTGGTAGAAATGAAGATGTTATTACTAGAACTGCATTCAAAATCTAATCATACTGAAATTTAGTGCTTAAATATTTTTGTTGAATACCGTATACAACAGAGAGAGACAGAGAGTGTCTGTCTGTCTGTCTGTCTGTCTCTCTCTGTGTGTCTCTCTCTCTCTCTCTCTACTATCATACACTGCCTAATTCTATTTGGAAACTCTGGGTCTCTTATCGACTATATAGTTTCCTAATCTAAATAGGCTGACATTGTAGAGTCACACTCAGACTTCAGCCTGAAGATTCATTTTCGTAAAAACTAGTTTCTAGTCTCTGACTTATCTTTAAATTTAAGCATTGCAGTATGATATCAACTGATGAATACGATAGTTCTTAACGTGATGATAACCTTTGTGGGACATGGGTATAAGTAGGTCACTGGTGCAAGACTGGGTTAGTCCTTTAAAGTTTTAGTCGACACTATGGCAGGTAACTGAAAATTTACCCCCCCCCCATTTCCTCATTATGCAACTCACAAAACAACTGTCAATAAAAGCGTTACAGCGGCTGGGCGGGGGTGGATATTTTATGAAAATAAGCGAGCAGTCCGTCGCCTGCCTGGCGTCTATATAATGTTTATACTTCTGTAGCCTAGACAAGTGGATAGTACAGGTAGGCCTAGCCTTGCTCTCAAATCTCATCACGTGTAACTGCCTTAAGGTAGCCAACCCTACCTGAACTATTTTCGTTTCCTGTTCACCTGTGTACGAGTGTATGAGGGTACGCTGGTGAGACCAGGAAGCTTATTTCATTTTGTTGACCAGTCACCCTCTCAGATAATAAGTCACTTACATACACATGTATTGTTGTTGATGTTTTGTATACAGGTGCCTTAAGTAGATCTACAAAGTCATTAGTACCAGCTGCAGTGTTTGCTGCACGCAAAAGTCAGGACAACAGTAGCATTTCTATCACCTCTGTGCCATATTCTATTTTAGATGGCGAAATTGAGAATAACTGTTATCATTTGAGAGTTATTATTTGTAATAGATATTACTAGGTTTGGATTAAGGTAAAAACTAAATTATCAGTGCCACCCTCTTCGTTCTGCGGGAGGTTTGGACTATTATTATTATAGCTTTTATATAGCGCTACTTTCATGCTTATAGCATGCTCAGAGCGCTTTGGTCCAATCTCATTTGTGGACCTGTGGGGGGAAGGGGAGGTGGTATCTAGGAATTGGTTTCCCGTGCTGCCTTTGGGCGCTCAGTAAACACAACTCTGCCCGAGTCGGGTGTCGAACCTCGAGCCCCCTTCTAGGTAGCCAAGCAAGCCAAGCTCAAGCCGCACTTAGCCTCTCGACCACGCTTCCCACCTGGAAGTAAGTGATCCTCAACTCTGAAGGGACATCCAAACATGATCTTCAACTCTGAAGGAACATCCAAACACGATCTTTAACTCTGAAGGAACATTCAAACACGATCTTCAACTCTGAAGGAATATCCAAACATGATCTTCAACTCTGAAGGAACATCCAAACATAATCTTTAACTCTGAAGGAACATCCAAACACGATCTTCAACTTTGAAAGAACATCTGAAACATAGAAAGCATTTTACAATTTTTGAAAGAGTTACTG
>JADKLZ010000003.1:54378066-54389400 GCA_021533235.1 Biomphalaria straminea
CACATTTGAGGCCAGAGGAAAAACATTAGTTCTCTAAGTCACAAAGGTTGCAGGATACACATTTGAGGCCAGAAGAAAAGCTACTGCCGAGGGCAGACGAAGTCAGCGAAAATCTAAATCGACCATCTGCCAAAACAAAATGGTTCTGTGTTGATAATTGCAAAATATATAGGTCGCAGATGTGGCAGCGTATCTTCGGGAAATATGGCATTCTTCATAGATCTTACGACTCATTACATAAGCCTTATTAAAACGTGAGAACCATAATGTTATTTCCGGTGCTTAATTTACAACATTTTTAGCGGGAAACGAAACCATTCATAAGATAACCAAAATGATCTTCAAAATTTTGTTTTCGCTTTGAGTCATTCTTCCTTCAATCTTTTGAACTACATTGAAATGCAGTGTCCTTATAGTATATTCCTTTATCATGGCTACATATTAATGTGAAATGGAATTCTAGTGCTTTTTTTCGATCAAAGATTTATAAGAGATTTGGCTAGCCCAAAGCAGGTTACCTTTTTTAAGCTTATTTGATATCGTGTAAATATTTATAGATAGAAAGTCTCAATTATGGTAAAATCATTACACTAAACTACGTGTTATTATATCTACCGTACTCAATTACAATGCATCAGATATAGTTATGGAGCATACATTCAAATGTATGATTAGGGATTTTTATAGCTTTTAATGATCGTACCCAAGTTTCATTATAAAAACTCTATAATCGTTTAAATAGATTGATATAGAAATACGAATGTTATTGATGACAAGATATCTACAAGACACCTGTGTAAGTTGAATCAACTTATTCGACAGTGAACGAATGAGTTTCGTAAGATGAGTACTGCAGGCCATCTATTATGCATTTCATTTTGAGCACCGCCTGGCCAGGTGCGTGTCAAGAGACCTGGTGCACGTGTGTCGCCAGGGGGCGACTCACTCGTTTCTCTCTCCTGATGCATGACTTCAACACGTGTGTACTCGTCAACTCACCTGCGTGCGTGTTTGGTTACATCAAAGTGTCAATAGGTCGTTTAGAAGCTGTCATGGTAAGCTATAGAAAGTTGAAGTTTCGCATTAAAGAGGATAATTTCAAAGTTTCTTTTTTTGTTTTCAAAAAACTTGTCTTTTTTTTTTTTCCTAAAGAATATGTGTATTGGTGAGCGCGTGTGTGTGCGTCTTCGTCACGTGACTCCAAACGATCAATTTCAGCAGACGTCAAAATGAAACGACAGCTGGGCCACTTCGAGATGTTTTCTTGTTTGTTTATTGTTGTTATCATCGACCTAGTGAGTAAGAAATAGTGATCAATGACGAAAGAGAACAGGGATACACACTTACTGTGATCAGATCAATGTGTTCATACTACGTGCAGATATAATAACAATCGTTCAAGCTGTTGAAAGACGCAGTTTCCGACAATTCTATCTTGTATGGACTGATCGTATTTGAAGTCAACTTAAAATCGAGTTTTTCAAAGCATTTGAATTTTGATATGCTTAAACAAAAAATTTGAAGGCAATGTTTTGAGGACATCGCTCAGAAAATGGTTTCCAAGGAAGACGTTCGCCAGTTTCAAAGCCTTTCGGCGACTCTTCTCACCGAGCGAGAGCAGATAAATCTTCACAAGTGTCTGCAACATTTCCAGCGTACCAGAGACACTGCCAGACTGGCCAGAAGCACCAAGGAAATACTCGATACGCCTGAACGTAGCAGACTCCTGGCGTACATCAGGGCGCCCATGGGAAAAGCCGAGAGGCGCAGGTTTGATCAATACTGGGGAATACATGGTGAAGACAACATGGCGATGTCTCAGGACGATCTTGTGGATAAAACCGAATATTTAGGTAAGTGATCAAAGAATCGATTGCCAGTTTAGATTTCAATAGTCTGTATTAGATTTTTTACATTAAGAAGTTATCTAAAAGCTAAACATCAAAATAAAAAAAAGGGAAAATTGTAAAACAGCCTTCATCTATTTTAAGAAGAGGCTTAGAATAAACGCTTTCAATCGATAACATAAATATACTGTCTGCAGATAACACAATAAGCTGTGCGCTTATCAGAGAGTTAGAGAATTATAGTATGTGGCTAACATATCTTATAGTAGGTACTTACCATTCTATAATTGATTAGAAGTCTGCTAAGTTTTTGAGACTATTATTACAGTCTTAGTAAAGTAAATTCTACTTTCAGACCTAATGCCGCCCTTATGGTCTATAGGGCAGATGATGTAAAGTTCATCTGTTTCTGTGGCCTACGGTTAACGAGGGTGTCATGTGGCCATCATAACGACCAACCGCCTTTACTTTTCCCCAACTAACGTCAGGTACTCATTAGAGTTTGGTGGACTCAGTGGCGCCCAAGGATCGCGAAATAAAAAATCCCAGACTTATCAGGATTCGAACCCCGGTCCCCGGATCGGAATCCAAGCACTTTACCGCTCAGCCACCGCGCCTGCAATCTCTTCTTAACTACTTGTCCAAAGTCTTATACCAAAATACATTTCGCATCGTTTACTGTCTCTATTTCAAATGAAAAATGAAACAATTTTTTTTAATGTTTAGAAAAAAAAACTTATTCTTTTTTCGACACCAAACAAAATAATTAATCACCAATAGGTTATTAATTGTTGTTTAATTTTTATTAGATTAATTGTTTGTTATGTGCAATGAATAAATGTTGAAAGTCTTAACTGGATCCGAGAATGGGTGTGGGAGAAATGACGTTACAAGAATTGTACCAGACAGACAGACAGACAGAGTTCATATACGCTTTGAAATTACTTTTTTTTTCTTAAAGCATAAGAGCTTATTACATTCTTCTAAGCTAAAAAAAGGGAAAAAATTATTAAAATAATTCACTTATCAATACTTCAGTACCTTGTACACCGAGAACACACACACACAAGACTAGCTTTTTATGGATATGCCTCCATGTATGGTATCTTCTATTAGGAGTATAGTGAAGATGAAAGTTGGTGCTCTATGTTTTGTTTTTTAATCCCATTCCCACACAGAACACAGAAGACAACAAAGGGATTTAGATGTGGACCTCTGATCAGTTTTATTGACCACAACTTCACAGTAGACGAAGAATTCTAAATTCCATTTCTTTAATCCGGTAGTGAAACAAAAATCCCAGTAATCTCGAAAAACTCCATGTTTGTAACTATTTGTAAGTGTAATTCGTCATGCTGTAGACGTGGCAGTCTTTTGTAGTTCCATTGATGATACTTATTGACTTCCGTGGTAGATATCCTTTGGAGGACCTTCCAGTTTTGATAACATCTTATGTTACTCTTCAAATTTTAATATTTTTTTTTTTTGAGTTTTTTTTTTATTTTATTTTATTCAGTACTGAAGAGATTACATTGCCATTAAAACATTTTTACAGTTTTACAGTTTATACAACCGTTCACGTTAAAATTGTTCATAAACTGTCCAAACTTGACCGTCACTGGGATGTTTATCGTCTTTCGTTGTAGTTATTGGGATCCTTTCGGAAGGATCTGGCTATATTTCCTATGGAAGCCCATAGGTTCCAAGAAATATGAAATGTTTGTTCCGTACTGCTCTTGACACTTTAGAGTTCGTATACACCCTATAAAGTCCCACATCTCACTCGAAATGCATGATCTTAGGAGTGTTGAAGGTCCAAGTCTTTGTTTTCTAGTAAAGTCCAACAGTTCAGGGACACATACACACGCCGAATTCCATAGATGGTGTGTTGTCAGTACTCGTCATTCTGAGAATGTGGGGGAGACATGTCTAAACAGGCTCTGGTATCCTGTAGTCGCAGATATAGAAAGAAGCACCAGCGAGTGGTCAACAAAATATATCATGTTCATTAGAAATTCGAAGATCCAAAACTATCTATAGTCCCATTGATCTGGTGTTTTATACCCAACACTCTAAGCTGAAAACTGGCCTAATCAACAATGTTCTTGGACGTTGCGGACAGACCGTAGGATTTTTTTTTTGTGAACTTGTCAACCCAAGGCTGAGGCCCAGCTGCACAACAGTGAGCTCAGGAGTTTAGAAAACTACATATATGATTATTCTTTACAAATTGTCTGGTCCATCATTTTTTCACATTAAGGTCAACATCGTACAGAAATAGTGCAAACTTGACAATCAGGGTGAACATTGTCTTTTGTTGTAGACGCGATCAAAGTTTTTGATATGTCACAAAGTTGACTTAACCAACTTCTTGCACTAGACCAGTGTCCAACACTTTACGCTGAAAAGTTGGGCTGATCAACAATGTTCCTGGACGTTGAAGTACTCTACTAGTGGACGGACCGGTATGATTTCTTGATGGTAACTTGTCAACCCAAGGCTGAGGCCCAGCAGCAATACAGTGAGCTCATGAGGAGTTTAGAGGACTACATATAATCTATGATTGATTATTCTTTACAATTTGTCTGGTCTGGCGATAATTTTTTCCCCAATGAAGTCCCGGGACAACTAATCTTCACCAGTTGACACCGAGAGGTCCTGGAGTTCTGTTAGAATCACCACCACAGACTGAAAAGATAAAAAATAATATCTGTGAGTGATTTGTATAATGCATTTTTTTAAATAGTCCCCAGTACAAATAAAGCTCCACGAGCCTCTCCAACCTTTCCATGCAACCCCTCCAATGGGTCAGACTACTACTTTACAAAGTTACAAAAATAATACCAATAAAATTATATAAAATATATAATTTAATACCAAAGATATACTACATCACCATTGATACCATCAGAGACGGAAATTGTTACAAGGATTTAGCATATCATCAGATAAAGGATACCTAACCAAGAATAAAGGCAAATACACACTAATATTTACACAATAATACATGCATACCCACACATCAAAACTAGATATATCTAAACAATCATCTTAGATACATACGCATCATTATCTTACACATGGATCAAAGGGCTACAAAACAATACATTAAGTTACTACCCAAGAACACATACAAATACATCCTAATACAAGTCTGATAGTTATTCTATGTTAATAATTCCAATGAGTCTAATAAATTTGCGATTAGAAAACTATTACTGTGGTATCACATATATATATCCCACAAATTGCCTTTCCACATACACTAAATCATACATAAAACCTGCATGCATATAAAAATATACTCCCAAGCGTTCTTATAAACATTCACCAATACACACATCATCCTTTATATTCCCCCTAGGTTCTCTAGTTCAAAGTCTATAATTTGTCTAAACATAATCTCAAGGCCATCAGGAACGAAGTTTTTTTTTTATCTATGACAATTTTCAGTCTAGTATTCCAAACAAGTTTCCTATACTCTGCCAAAATAATGAGATTAAATTTCCCAAGAGCCTTATTACGTAATTTAGGAACCTTGTTTAAAAGGATCGCCAGATTTACATCCACATCTAGCTCACAATTAGCATCCAACAGATGTTTAACAGTAGTTTTAACTTTAAAAAACAACGGACAAGCCACTTCCACTGACATTTTACATTTACAACAGATTTCTAAAATATTTACTTTCTTGCGCCCAACAGGTGTCATGCCAAAAATGAGCCTATATGTTATTTCCCTAGCCCTGGGCGCGATGTGCTTATAATGGAGATTTATAAAGGAATCCCTAAACTCTGTTATACCTTTTTCCTTACCCCATTTGATTCTGAGACCCAAGTTCTCTTTTAGGGTGTACTTTAGGGCTGTTTAAATTTCCTTGAACTTATTATGTATTAAGTGTTCATTATTCAAAAGAGTTCGTGAAACCGACCTATAAAATGGGTGAACAAGTGCACCAAAATAATGTGGGGTATCATTCCGAATTGTAAGTAGTCGTCCCAATCTAATTCCATAATGATACATTGCCAATAGAAACTTTATAGGATTTCTAACTATCTATCCCACAAACTGAAGTCTTAATGCCTTGATCTTAACTCGAATATCCTGTAAATTAATTCCACCATCTTTTTTATCTTGGATCAAAGTATTGTGCTTGATACATTTAATTGTGTTTCTGAAAATGAAACTTCTAATTATTGTGTTCATTTTAAATATGAAAATAGGAGGAGGCTCCATAATGCTCGCCATATAGACCACTCTTGGAATGACCATATTATTTATCAAAATTGCCCTCCCTAAAATGGTTGTTGAGGTATGCCTATACATTTTAATATGTCATATTTCAAAAGAAATTAAGATACTGTGTTTGATGTATACATTTTCATCGTTATAAAATAGGTATAATGGTGTTAATCTGTGGTTTACAATTGAAGTGATACTTGTGCTTTTGAATAAATAATAATAATTTTTGGTATTTAAGCGAGAAGTTCTTGAATGTCTGTATATATATTTATATATTAATTTATTTCGAAAACGGCTCTAACGATTTTCTTTAAAATTACAAGGTATATGTATATAAATGAGAACAAAAATCTCAAATTGATTGGCCACAAGGGGAAAACACGATGTCGACCGTTAAATCGGTTTAAAAATGTTTCATTATCATAGAATTAATTTTGGCTAGAATGTCTTATTAATGAAAATTTTCCATGACGTCAAAGGGAAAAATACAAGTTTACGTCATTAGGCTCACAGCAGTAAACTAAAATGTTTCTTAGCAAACAAGAGCACGTTGTAATGAAGTAATTTTTAGCTCACCGAAAAAAAAAAACCTGCCTTTGGCATACTTTCGTCTCTCATAAGGGATATGTGCCCTGTCCAGCGTAACTGTCGAACCATACGAAGTCCCTCTATACAAAGCCCCTCTATACAAAGCCCCTCTATACGAAGCCCCTCTATACAAAGCCCCTCTATACGAAGCCCCTCTATACGAAGCCCCTCTATACGAAGCCCCTCTATACGAAGCCCCTCTATACGAAGCCCCTCTATACGAAGCCCCTCTATACAAATGCCTCTGGATACACGTTTGAGACGAAAAGAAAATTCTCTGCCGAGGACAGACATAGACGGCGAAAAGAAAATCTGTATCGACCACCGGCAGACATTGGAAGGGCTGGCCTAGGCACGGGACATACTGCTTTCCTCGGACTCGAAGACAAGCCTTATTATTATATTTATTATTACTATTATTATTATTGTCATTTTGCTGGTGAATTATTTTCAGGTGTTCAATTTTATGCAAAAGATGCAATGTAAAACATTACGACGTAAGCTGTGGTTTTCTGCACTGTTGGGGGGACTTAAGAGACTTTCTTTTCTAATCGCCTTGTACAATTACATTTAGAACTAACAGAACCCTAAAGCAACCCTTCAGATTGATAATCTTTACCTCCATTGTTCATTTTCGTAATTACACAAATTTTCCCAAAATGACTTCGTGTAAATATCTTTCCTTAACAAATTTTTCACCCGAACGAGCTTCGGTCACCTGGTACTATATTGTTCTAACCCTGCTATTGCACACAGTCATCTGAGCTAGTGCGGATGTGCGCACTGTTAGGGACTAAACTAGAAAATTATGTTTACATTAGAAAGAAGATAATGAAGTCCCGTCCAAGTCTAGAGCTCACGAGGAGGCTGTATTCAAGGCAGACGTCATTCAATGTATCTGTGTTGTACCCATGTGAATAAACATTTATAAGGTTGAGTTGCCTTCCGTAAGTGTGTGTGTGTAGGATTGTGTGTGTTTAAAAACTATTATTTCAGAAATTAGAAAAAAAAATCAATAATAATAAAAGTATTCATTCAAATAGTGTCCCCTCGTCCCTTTAAAAAATCCAATTAAAAAAGTAAAGAAAAAAAATTAACAACAAAGCACATACGTGGACGTACCAAAAAAACAACTAAAAAATGAAATAGAAAAAAAGAGTTGTGTCACTAGGGTGTGTTTACTCATGATCAATAATAATAATTAAAATAATAATAATATTCTCGTTGCCTGTCAGAGGGTGGTGGCACTACATACCTGCCACATCACCAGAAAATTCCTCAGTGGAAACTGATAAAGGGACTACGATGAATTTTGTTTCCCTTTAACGAAACTCGACTCTGGCTGCGCCAGAGAAAGAATAGTCGTTCTTTTCTAATAATAATAATAATAATAATAAGTGCGGTATCATAAGCGTAAAAAAGGGCAAGGCAGCCAACACTAACATTGCATGTGAAGGAATCGAGGAATCGAGGAACTGGACTCTGCCTCCCTTTATAAATATCTTGGGATAAACCAGAATGCCAAGATAAACCATAAAAAATTAAAAGAGGACTTTCTTGATAAATACAAGCAAACAAAGAGTTACTAAAATTCTCAACACAAAACTGTCTGGCGGTAACCTCATCACTGCAATAAACATTTAGGCCATCCCAGTGCTGCTATACACTTTAGGTGTC
Source organism: Biomphalaria straminea (assembly GCA_021533235.1). Classification (NCBI taxonomy): domain Eukaryota; kingdom Metazoa; phylum Mollusca; class Gastropoda; family Planorbidae; genus Biomphalaria; species Biomphalaria straminea. Next base: position 54,386,421 of record JADKLZ010000003.1, read on the forward strand.
ATCAAATGGACTGACACCGACCTACATGATATTGACAGGCTCACGAGGAAATTATTAACCAAATTTCGATGTTTACACCCCAAGTCCTCCACTATAAGGTTATACCTGCCCAGGAAGGATGGAGGCCGTGGATTGCAGAACATCTTCAAACTGTGTAAGACGCAAGTTTAAAAAATACGCTCAAAACTGCATGTCTCCAACAATGAACTAGTTTCCTTCATACGGAAATACGATGCAACCCCCTTGAGCCTACACAATATCAATGTTAACGTCGGCCTGGACGACGTAGGGCATGAGATTCCCCAATGGGAAGGAAAAACACTCCATGGGAAATTCCCGGCTTTATTACATGGGGACAACATCGACAAGGCTGCTTCCTTAACATGGTTGAAGGCAGGCCATCTCTACCCTGAAACAGAAGTCTTTGTTACAGCTATACAAAACAGAGTAATTGGGACAAAAAAAATTAAGAAAAGCATATCCTAAAACTCAATGTTGTCGACAAATGCCGAAAATATGGAAATGTGGGTGAGTCGATTGAACACATAATGGCAGGATGCCCTGTCCTATCGGAATCTGCCTACCTAGGTCGTCATAACCAAGTTGCAAAGCTAATACAGCAGCACTTTGCTTTAACGCACAATTTGATCGGGAAGGATACTCCTCCTTATTACAAATACTCACCACTAGAGGTTCTCGAGTCTCCTGATCACCAGCTGTACTGGGATAGTCCTATTTTGACCGACAAAACGGTAGACTTTATTAATCGCCCTGATCTGCTGCTAATCGATAAAAAAGAAAAAGCCGCTATCTTGATTGACATTGCCGTACCACTGTCTCATAATTTATGAAAAACTGAGTTGGAAAAAAAGTGAAAGTATGTGAACCTAGGCTTGGAGATTAAGCGTTTATGGAAGTTTAAGCGTTTATGGAAGTTATCTAAAATAACAATATACCCCATTGTTATATCAACCGAGGGGATAATAACAACTGACCTCACAGATACCTTCAAGGCTCTTGGCGTTCCTATGAACTTTCTCGTTGCTTGTCAGAGGGCGGTACTGCTGCAGACCTGCCACATCACCAGAAAATTCCTCAGTGGAAACTGATAAAGGGAATACGATGAATTTTGTCTCCCTTTAACAAAACTCGACCCTGGCTGCGCCAGAGAATGAACACTCGTTCTTTTCTAACATAATAATCTTTATAGCAAATAAGGAAATTTGACTTACAATTTGTGCATTATACCAAACAAAACAAAATAACTATAAAGAAAAACAAAATGTTCTTTCACACCAGACTCACTCACAATTTACATGTGAAAAGTTTACATTAGATTGTTCTATTTAATGATTTGATTGCCAGGGGAACAAAAGTGTCTTGTTATGGTAAACAAGGTTGTTACTACGATTGTTGTTACTTGTTTTCCTACCAACACTCTCTATGGCAGTGTAAAACAGCTGAGAAAACATCCATTGCAATCTATTGGTCTCCACTACCCACAGGTTGTGACGTCGCAGGCCAGTTTTGAGGCCTTCTATGTTCTCAGTGCGATGTGAGAGCTCCTTTAGACTTTGTAAAGTCAGTTTAAAGTTTATAGCACAGAAAAAGAAGTTGTTTTGTTGTCATCCCATTGTTTTTGATTATGGAGTTGTTTCAGCCTATATACTACCTAAATGCTACCTAAATACTACCTAAATACTACCTAAATACTACCTAAATACCACCTCAATACTACCTAAATACCACCTAAATACTACCTAAATACTACCTAAATACCACCTAAATACTACCTAAATACTACCTAAATACCACCTAAATACTACCTTAATACCACCTAAATGCTACCTAAACACTACCTAAATACTACCTCAATACTACCTAAATACCACCTAAATACTACTAAATACTCCCTAAATACCACCTAAATAGTACCTAAATACTCCCTAAATACCACCTAAATACTACCTAAATACTATCTAAATACCACCTAAATACTATCTAAATACTATTGGCTTTCTTCAGGTCGGATTGCCACACCACCCAGCAGCGTCACCTCCAAAGAACGTTACGTCACGATCTACGGGTCACGTGGTGACTCCATGGGGTTCTCCATCAGAGGAGGATCTGAGGTGGGGCTTGGAATCTACGTAAGTCACGTCAAGCCAGGATCTTGTGCCGGTAAGTTAGTTTAACTTGGTTTATGGACTAACAAGCGAAATAAAAACAAATACTCTTGTGAATACTGTTCAATGTAAGGGAAAGAGCCTCATAATATTGCAAGTGTTATTTCTATTTATATAAACACAATTAATTGATTAACATGCAATAACGATTTGATTGATTCATGCATAGTATTCGACAGACTGTACAATTATTAATTGTCGGTTCAAATCAATCAAACATTTAAAATACAATCAATTAGTCGCAATTAATCAATTTTGCTTTTTAAGGACCAAATGTACTAAATCGGGGATAGGTAACCCTTGGAAATAAACACAAAAATGTAAAGAATATTAAGTCGTTCGTTTAAAAATGTTTAATCTATAGGTGACTTATAAAACCTTCTTTTTTATATAAATATTTAAATGGATCGATGGCAAAACACGTCGGCCTTCCATCATGGAGACTCGAGACCAAATCTCATTTTTCTTATACCTCGTTTATAACAATAGCAAATGGGATTTTGGTCAACATGCAAGATAAGTCGGAAGACCAGGGGAGTAGCTTACAATAATGTGTACAATGTACAGTATCAGTAGTCCATTAAATTTGTGTACACTGTACAGTATCAGAAGCCAGTGAAACTGCAAACACTAAACAGCATCAGTAGGCCAGTGAGACTGCGAACACAGTGCAGTATCAGTAGGCCAGTGAAATGTTGTACACTGTACAGTATCAGTAGGCCAGTGAAATTGTTTACACTGTGCAGCATCAGTAGGCCAGTGAAATTGTGTACACTGTGCAGTATCAGTAGGCC
>JADKLZ010000003.1:54417115-54428532 GCA_021533235.1 Biomphalaria straminea
AATGGCGGATTGGAGACAGGTAGCAGACGACATTGGCAATGGATTAAGCAGCCATATTTACAAACACAGACAAAATTTTTATTTACAACGTTTATATTATATTTATATTTCTATATATACCAAGCAATAAAGAAAAGAAAAAGAACAATTTATTAAACCAGTGATTCCCAAACTGTTTTCTTGAACGAACACTTCGTAAATGTTAAGTATTTAGAAGGAATTCTTTACTTATGTTTTTTTAAAGCGATTGATTGATTGATTTACATGGTGGCCTTTATTTCATTCTTCCAGTAGTTCGCGGAACACCTATTCAATCCTCCCGGAAGACTAGGGTTCCGTGGAACACAGTTTGGGAAACACTGTATTAGACTACTTATAGTCTTTGTATTAAATTTATAAAATAGTAGAATATATTTTAGTGCAGATCTTAAGATAATGAAACGGAGGAAATCGGCTACCGTCGCCTCAGCGTGGCGCCTCCGTGGAAACGTCCATCTAGGGAAGTGGATAAGCAAAGAACGGTAGCACACATAGCTCTCAGTGGGCTACCACACGTATGCTCGAGAGAGGATACATTACACGTGGTAGGGATGTAAGAAAGGCTCGCTAACCAGTCCGAAACCCCCACCGATCCGTTCCCTAACGGGGGCCAAACGGATGGTGATGGATCCTCGCACGGGTTCGGTGGGACAGCATAGGCATATGGAGGGCCCCCAGTGGGCTCAGCCTCCGGCCTCGCGCGGGAGGGGGGCACTCGCGCAGGCTGAAGGAGCCGTGTCCTACGACCAAACGGGTGTGATTCATGATCACCTAGTTGCAGGGGGTCTCCAGACAGAGAGGTCGGTGAAGAGCCAATCTCTCATCCTGGCCATGAGATAAAAGCCTTTCTCTGGTCACATGGTTCATTAAAGGGACGAAGTCTCGAACCATTTGGACATCTGCATAACAATCAAAAGTAAAGAAATATAAAACCCAAAAGAAAAAAGAAGACAAAAGCATTAAATACTAGCTGCACATTTAAACTAATTAAAGTCTTATTGAGATGATTATTTTACCTAAAAGCTGCAATAGAGTCACTTACTGGTGAACTGTTCAGTTTACTTGACTGAGGTCTACTCTGAACTGTAAGAAAGGTATTAAAAATTGACCTAAGAAATGATCAGGTTTCTTTTTTGAAAAATAAAACCCAGATCCATTGTTTGTTTGTTGTTACTGTAGTTGACAATAAAGTTAATTTATCTGTTGGATAAAGCTATAAACGTTTTATGATTTTTTTGGGGTGGTAACATGTTTTACAATTTTTGATTATCCTGATTTATTGGCCGGATCTGGGGGCATCTAGGAGTTGGGTTTCCATGCTGCCTTTAGGCGCCCAGTAAACACAACTCTGCCCGAGTCGGGTGTCGAACCTCAAGCCCCCCCCCCCCCTTCATAAGTAGCCAAGCCAAGCCAAGTTCAAGCTTACTTAGTGTCACAATCTCCTCTCTCTAATGCTTGATGTCACAATCTCTTCTTGTGGTGTTGTTAGATGTTACTAGCTGGTAGGAGAGAAGTCTTGTGCCGCCGGGGATTGTAAAGATTTCAATATTAATTATTGGCGATGACGATCTAGGATTCAACGGAGTAAATGCCTTGATAAATTAAATACAGGAACCTTTATTTAAACTCAACATAAGTACAGCTATGTACAACAAATATATATCAATGAAATATGTTGTTGAACAAAAGCATATTTCTTATGTAGAGTTATATTAGATATTACAATGCGACTGTACTCCAGAAGATCCAGACTTCGACTACTTTGAGCTAGCTCTGGGTGCAGCTTGTCGGCAGGCCTCGTTCTCCGCCAATCCATTTAAACCAATCAAACTTTGAATACAGACGTCTCCAGATCATGTGACTGATGTTCTGGCAGAAACAGTTGTTTTTTTTAGCCGACCTTGACTTGTGCAGAAAACAACAGATGTCTGCTACGTGACACTTAGCCTCTCGAACACGCCTCCCAAGTAGTAGGGAAATATCTGACACTTCTTCAGCGACCTTGCGATCTATAGGTCAGATCATGTGAAGGTCTTCTGTTTCTTTAACCAACAATTAATGAGCAGGGTGTAATTGTGGCCAGCACATCGACCAACGGCCTTAACTTTTCCAACTATAATTTGGTACCCTTTAGAGCTGGGAAAACTCAGAGGACCCCTTGAAATCCTTGAAAATCAAAATACCTGTCTTTACCGAAATTCGAACTCAGGCAATCATGTTCGGAAGCCAAGCGTTCAGGAACTCAGCCACCGCATCCTCGATTCGTTCTTCAGTGGGGCATTAAACGATAGTCATAGCTGCTTTAAGTAAGTGGTACAGATATCCTTCTTCTCTTAATTTGTTTTTTAAATTTAGCACCAATAGAGTCAAAGAAATATCTAATTTATTTTTATGTTAATTAGCCAACTAAACAACGTTTGATTGCATCATATCGTTCATTATAGTGTCATCATAGACATAAATAAGTATAGACTGGCCAATAAGATATTTTTATGAAGGGAACATTTGTGATTTGCAAATTAGTGTACTATGGTACTATACAGCATGAGCAGTATAAAAGTTAAGTATTCATATCTATTTCAGCCATAACCTATATAAGTATTGCAATATTTTCACTATTGTGTTTTTTTTTTATCTCTTAGCGTGACTGTAATGTCAATTAATCATAATGTTTATTTTTTGTTCTGAAACTGTTTTTTTTTTTTAATTTTAGCTTATTTGAACATTCTGCTGAAAAATCCCTAGTTTCACTAATTCAAAGTTAAGGACTGAATCCTTTATTTCTTTTTTCCAGTGTATATTTATTTATGCTATCTATGCCATTTTGTGAATGAAAATAGTGTGGATTTGGATACACCATTTTTCTTTCACACCATGCTGTGTAAATAAGGAGGAAGTGTAGTTTTGTTTAATCTTTAAGACTAAAGATCGTGCAAATTGACAGATTTCGGAAATCCGAATACAATGGATATACATTTTTTCAAGTTACATAAATTTACTTCCTGTTTCCAGTCTATATTTATTTATGTCTATGAGTGTCATGTTTTCAAAATAACATTTTCAAAGAACAATAACTGTGTAAATGAAACAAAAATAAAATGAATGGTCTCCCTTTGTCCTTGTCGTTTACTGATTTTCGTTTTCTCGGCTTCCTTGCTTAAAAAAATAACAAGTAAATCTTGTAGACGAACTATGCTATTTGATGATATTTGATAACTATTTATATCTTAAATGCGTCTAGTTTACTGCATACTTGACCAGTCATCTTGTGTAAACATAGTAAATAGTCATTATAAATAACAACGTAACACAATATAAAGTTAGAAAGAGAAATGGATACGCAATGTAGATTGCAATGCTAACTTGGCATTCTACAATGCTAATACATTTTCATCTAGAGAAAATGTGCGGGAACTAAGCAATATTTTAAATGCATTTATTAGTCAACCTTTTCTTTATTGTGTAATTAAATATTCAAGTTGCTATGCACCTATATTTACACAAGGTATACAGTAACTATACAACAGGGAGAGAAGTGAGAATAGACAAACGGAGTTACTTAAAAGCCGTGAAGGGAGGGGAAGTGGGTTGGTGATGAGAGACAGGAGAAGCCAGAGGCTTGCCATTTCAAGATTTCTTATCTTCCTATCTTAAATTATATTGCTCTGGATGAATTGTTCATGATATTATCTTATTATTGTTCAGATACAACTACATGGAAGTATAAATCTATGTCTATACTGTCAATCACATATAAGATAAGAAGATATTACTCATTCCAGGCAGTTCCTGTTTCCCAATCAAAATATTTGTATTGGTCAATCCAATGTCGACTTTGTTACCTAATTGAAGTGTAATGTTCAATATCGTAAAAGACATTGTTAATTTAGCATTGATATTTCATTTACCCGAAATGAAATAAAGTTTATTATGTGGCAAGACGTTTATAACCATCTTACGTTTTAATCTATCTCTCCTACAGTGTAAACCGAAGCAATAACGATACCAGTGGGCGCCTCTGTCACGCCACCCTACACCACAGATGGGCTATCAATCGTAGATAAAAATAAAAGAGTGCCCCTGGAGAACATTGAAATGTGTTCTTCATGGCTCATGATGTGATCGTTATGGAATTCTTTTAGCGCTCCCAGACTGTATTGAGAGAGATAGCTATGTAAAATGATGTCTGTCAACATAGACTAAATTGCCCCCTAGGGGGCGCCTCACGGCGTATTTATATTTGTGGAACTGATATATTCTACAGATAGTAGTATAGACAGCTTGCTTTATATGGTTTCCTCTGTCTCAGAGACAATGGCTGCGGCCAAGATCAATAGCTGGGTTTCTTTTAAACCGAGAGCTGAATCTGCGGGGACTTTTTTTTAATACAATAGAATATATTTACGTATAAAATAAGTAACATTATATATAAACACTTGACCGATACGTTAAAATGTTCGTTTTCCAATATTTTTTTGTTTTTTGAGTACTGATTTACAAAATATGTAACATCCACATCCACATTCATGCATACACAGACACCAAGTTATACACCAATTTAAAAGCAAGATCTATACACAGTTTTGATACACAATATTTACATGTATATTAATGTTTAGTTGGCTAATACATAAGTATACAGACACATAATGATTGTGTGACAAGATATCATTGGACAATTTAGACAAACAGCTGGTAACATTAGGACGAGTAGAAGCACTCCTCGTAGAGGTGGAGCGCCTTCTGCAGCTCAATGTAAATAGTTTTATACAGTGGGTTCCATCCCATTGTGGTCTGGTCAGTCATCATAGGGCTGACTTTTTAGCGAAAACCGCGGTAGCAACGTGCACCTTAAATGATGAACCGTACAGTCTTACGACCGTACGATCCCTAGCCGACAACAGATTGTTGGCACAGTGGTACGCTAGCTGGGACGCTTCCGGAAAAGGCCGAGAGCTTCAAAAGCAGATGAGTAGACCAGACCGAAAGGATGCATGGTGGACGCTCTGCTGTGCGGAACAGGCAGTCCTAGCCCAGTTCCGAGTCGGACATTGCCCAATAGGTGCGTACTATGGGCGATGGAGGGAGAACTTCGACACACGGTGCCGCCATTGCTTCGAGGACGACGAGACAATAGAGCACATTCTCCACGAATGCCGCGCTCTGCAAGACGAACGATCGGGACAAGGTAATGAGAGAGAGAGAACTGGTCCATGTGTGGCAGAGGGTTTGTCCTTGTACGGGGAAAAGGCGACCCTACAACTCACTGCACACTTCCTTTTCCGTGCTCTAAGGTAGTAATCTCAGCACGATTTATTTCAAATGGGGTATCTGATTCGGTAACATTATAACGGGCTATTGGTCTAAACACTCTAAACTGAGAACAGGGTGTGACATCACTTGTTAGTTACAGGCCTTCTATAGGTCTCGATTCGTAGTTAAACTGTATCAATGATTTATTTATATTGTTCTTCTACCCTGACCTATCACTGAACACTTCAAGTTTCAAAAACCCATCCCATATGTTGGATTTTATAATAACTTTACTCTATAATCAGTGATGCCCAAAATACGGCCCGTGGGCCAGATCCGGCCCGCGACGTGCTTCCATCCGGCCCGCCGAAACGTCGGCACAAAATATAGAAAATCCCATACCTCTAAATGTCAAAATGTATCTTTACCTACGTTATAACAATATATCATAGATTAGAATGGATTACTACCAAGGCATTTAACATTCGTGCATTCATGAAATAGGACTATAGAATCTATTAGGAAAAGTGAGCCCATCTTTACTTTTTGTAAAATATGATACCATTGCTAGCCAACATGTCTGTTTTTATAAAGCAAGTGAGGCTGTTTTTAAATAATAAGAACATTAAAATATAAAAAAAAAAATTACTCCGTTTTTTGAAGTTTTAATAGAAAATTCAAATAGCCCAATAATTTTAATGTAAATACTAGATCCTCGGGTTTGAAATAAAATAGTTTTATGTCAATTTCTTTAGTTTTTGTATCTTTTTCATCATGTGGCTCGCGATACTAGTGTTGGAAATTTAAATAGCCCGCAAATTGCATTAGGTTGGGCATCACTGCTCTATATCATGATACCTTCTACTTCTATCCTTTGGTAGTGTCCCCTGTTCTATAGCCACTCACAGTCGATTAGAAATTGCTATTAACGTCTGTATTATACAAGATAAGATACGATTTTTTATTCATTGAAGCAATCGGCTTATCCACGACGAAATCTGCTATTTATTCGTTATTTATTTGTTATTTTGTTATACACGTTGATTTGTTTCTAATTATATCCTTTATGTCAGCGGTTCTCAACATGTGGATCGTGATTCCCTTGGGGGTCGCCTGACCATTTGCCAGAGGTCGCCTAAGACCATCAAAAATAGGAATTGTTATTGTCTACTCTTCTATTGTTGTATGTGTGTATGTATGGGGAGGGGATCGCTGCAGAGTGGGGGATTGTAAAAAGGGGTCGCCGAGCTTAAAAGGTTGAGAACCGCTGCTTTGTGTAGCTTGTTCTTTTAGTTTTTAAGGGCATGTCATATTGTATTATGTATGGTCAATGTAATCCAATGTAATTATTGAGTAATGTATTTTAAGAGCTTTATATTGTGATTGGTTTTGGTTTAGCTAATGAAATTATTTTTATATTTCTGAAAAAATTCAGGTAATCAATTCCGCACAGTCTTTTCAAGTGGCTAATTAATTGAAATCAGATTTATTGAATGGCATTTTGTTTTAAGTGATTATCCTTATTTAGCACCAACCTTTAGCCCCCCCCCGCGCGTTCCGATATAGGGAACCCTTGAGGTGGTCATCTATTTTCTTTAAAATCTTTGAAGTGAAAACTGTGCCAATGTTTTAAAGGCGTGTAAAGATAAAGCCAATTGAAGTAGATATCCTTCAGAGACGCTGGAGATGGATAGTTCATTACCTTTCACTAGCCTGCAACCAACTTATCAAGGCAAGCCCCTAACCTGGGACCCCCAAGGAATGAGGAAAAGAAGACCCATGAATACATGGCGCCGCGTTTTGGAAGCAGCGGCCAATGAGTTGGGCAAGACGTGAGGACAGTTGGAGAGACTCATCCAGAACCAAGAAGCTTGGAGGAAACTGATTGTTAGCCTTTGCCACAGAAGCGATGCATGTAAAGATTAATGTAAAATATTAAGACCTCGAGATCTATATGTAAAGGTCATCTTTTCATTTACTGAAGGTTGACGAGGCCGAGGGTGTCATGTGACCAACACAACGACCAACCGTCTTCGTTTTGGACAAAACTAATGCCAAGTAACTATTAGAGTTGCCTGAATTCATGGACGCCCTTAAAGTCCCGAAATTAAAACGTCTCAGTTTCATCAAGATTCGAACAGACTCCTCAGTTTGGAAGCCAACCGCTTTAACACCCAACCACTAAGTCCCCAACTAGTGTTATGTGTTCATACATGCGGTCATACAAATCTAGTGCACAGTCATGGTGGATGCTAATCTCGCTGATAGAAAATGGCGGGAAATAAATAATAACATGAAACTCGAAGCAAAGTCTCATTCATAAGATATTTTACTGATTGTTTCATTTAGAAACAAAGACTACTTTGGAATTTTAGATTCTAAACAATTTAACGGACACAATTTCAAAATATCACACTTCCAGCTATATTATAAAAATTAGTTTGTGCTTTAAGAGAATTAGAAATGTGGAAAGGTGATTGTATAGTTCTAAAAAGTGCCTACGATCTGTAGCACACGTTCTAAATGACAAAGCCAATCAACACATCCTATTTTCTGAACACCGGAAACACCAGCTAGCTAGTTATAATTATCCGCCATTAACTAACAGATTTTCCGGTCTACAAAATATCTGCAATTAATGATTTAAAAAAAAATGTGGGTAATTAATGATTTTAACAATATCTGTGGCGTATGATTTAGGATAGGAGCAATATAACTTAGATGTCAACATGTGTTAACATTTGACACACAACAAAGGGGACGAAATTTTTTTTAAATAAGAATTTTGTTTGTTTGTTAAATCTCTATATTGTTATATGACAATATACAACAAATTTGATGTTTTGATGAATTATGTGACAAGGTATTTGTTGTAACATACAGTGTTAATGAAAAAAAAGTGAATACCCTAGATGGAATATCATTTTCAAAAAGTGCATATGAAAAGTTATGTTGACATATATGGCGTAAGGATTTGATTTTGTTGACGTTCGGCTCTTTCTATGGATAAGAGTGCGCGAAAAAAAAAGTACATGCTAGAAAAAAACAACAACAATCAATGAATGGATATGTCTTGAAATGCAGCATCGCATTTTCTGTAATTTCCTTGGTTCCAAATTCAGCCGGAGTTGTCTGTCTTTACTTACTGTAGTTTTGGCCATGAATTGACATTTAAATAATAGTGTTTTGTCAACGGATCAGGGTTTCCAAAAAGACGTGTAACCTCTAATACCACGACCTTGACCTAATTTATTGTAAAGGGGAGAGAAGTCAAGTCAATGTTCGAGCCGAGTCCAGCAGACGATCGTCCTCCAGCTCGTCCCCGCATCCAGTGTGACGTACGTCCCCGTTGATGGCGTGACAGTTGCCGCCCTTGCTGTTGCCCGTGTAGACGGGCTTGAGGGGGATCATCTGAGACGAGGCCTCAGGGTCACACACAGACCTGGTCCTGGTGACGTCCGAGGGGTACTGAGTGGTCAGCGTGAGTGACCTGGATGCAAAATCGTGACCCAGTCTGGTACGTCCTACGATCCTGGTAAAAGACGCCTTCAAGTAGCCGCGTACCTGAAAGAAAAAAGAAACATTAAGAATTCAGAAATGATAACTCTGGATTAAAAAAAAACAACAACTGAGTCTAAGGTTGACGTAGTAAGTTTCATCTCGACGAAATTAACAAAACCAAGATTGTAATATCTATTTTGTTTGCATACATAATGAACAGATTTTAACAAGCCAAATAAAATATGTAATATATACTTTTACAAACACAAAGCTTATATTGAGTGAAATTACATTTAAAATATTTTAGTAGGTCTAAATAATAATAAAAAATAATAAATGTTTACAATTATAAATATTTTTATTGTTTTTGTTTAAAGAAACTTTCATGCTAATAACGTGCTCAGCGCTATGGTCCAATCATTTTTATAGGCCAGTGGTATGGGAAAAGATTTCTGTGCTGCCTTTTAAAAACAATTTCAAAAAACAATATTCGAGCCTTTAAGAAGGTTGACTTGTTAGCCACTGTGCTATCCAAGTACTTTTAAAAATAGAAGTCTTTTCTCATTGTTTACAAATTTTAGCAGACGACCAGATTCTCTACATAAGGCTAATCTCCCCTTAGCTTCATAGGCCCTACTGTATATATATGAAAAACAATTGATTGATTACGACTAACTAATGACGTAATTGGTTATAGTTTTCAATTAATTCATATGTTGTCTTTGACAATTACTGAGTGTCCATACTTTGAACTTGATCCAGGAATGGGAAGTTGGAGAAATAACGTGAACAAAATTCCACCCAGACAGACAGTGAGTACTACAAGAATTGCAGTTCATCATAGGAAGTTGAAAGCAATAAGAGGAATATCGTAAGCATCATATCTTCATATAGGGCAGGGGTCTCAAACTCATATCAGCATGTGGGCCGCAGTAGAAAGTAACAACCAGTCAGCGGGCCGCATAACATTAAATTTTACGAACACTACTGTCTCTGCAGTTAGATGCTAAAAAAAAGTTTTTATAATTATTAATTACATTTAGTGTAGTTTATTACATGCACAGGCAGTTTAGTTTACTAAAATAAGCCGACGTTGTCTCTGTCACTAATAAAAAAGCAGAAAAAAAAAACTATAACTTTTAGGCCTACTGCAGATGGTTCATCACTCACGTTTCTGTCCACTCAGTTGAGAACGTTTGGCAGAGACCAGATCATCGACGTTAGGCCTGAAGTCGCGTGTAGTGGCAAGTCCGCAAGGTTGGTCTCAGATGCTCAGCAGTCAGTCTTGATCGTAATGCTGTTTTTTTATCTTCATTCTGGACAAAAACTGTCCGCAAACGTACGCACTCCCAAACATCGCTAGGATTCTAGCAGTTGCAAAGAATAAGTTTGGAAACTTCTCTAATAGAAATTTGGAATGCCAACATCCGCGTATTTTTGCTTCACAACAGTGTCACACTGCAGGTCCAGTAGTTCCATCAGGACTGCAAACGTAGTGGCAACATGGAAAAAACTGTTGTTCGAGAGCAGTGAGTTTCTGAAAGCGGTGTTCAAAAACTTCCATTAGTCTGGAGAGGATGCATACGTTATTCTCTGTAGAAAAAAGAAATGAGCCAGTTTTCCATCTGCCAGCTGAGTGGCCCACAAAGTCAGCTTGCATCTGAATGATTTGATGCGGTCGAACATCACGGTTATCAGTTGCTTTTGTGAGTTGTAGTGGTGAATTGAGTGCATTGAAATGGTGCGTGATGTCAGTAAGAAAAACAAGATCCAACAAAAAAACATTGGGTCAGTGAGATGAGGTATGTCTCTGTCTTTCATTGCCATGAACAATGCCATTTCCCGCTTCAGTTCAAAAAATCTCTGCAGCACGTTTCCACGTCTCAACCATCTGACTTCCACATGATACAGCAACTCTCCGTATTCCGTTTCTAAATCAGCTAAAAATGACACAAACTAACTGTGGTTGAGACCCCGTGCATGTATGAAGTTCACCGTCTTCACGACAACACCCAACACGTTCTTCATTTGTAGACTTTTGCTACAGAGTGCTTCTTGGTGCAGAATGCAGTGTATGGCTGCAAAAAGTCCCGCCTAGCTGAGCTCATTCCGTTTCTCTACCATTAATCCAATAACACCAACCTTCTCTGAACTCATTGCTGGTGCACCGCCCGTAGCCTGTAAAAAAAGTTTTTCCCATTGTAGCCTAGACCTGTCAATACAAGCTTCCAGTTCTTGAAACACGTCACGCACGTTGTGCAGTTGTAAATCATTTCACGGCTTACATGTGGTCATTGTAAATTGTATCTAATTTTAAATTTTATCTTTTTTTTTTAATTCGTGGACGTGGTCGCAGGCCGCACAAAATAGTCTCGGGCCACATGCGGCCCGAGGGTCGCGTGTTTGAGACCACTGATATAGAGCAATTAGACGCTAAAACTCCTGAAGATATTGATTTTTGTTTTAAATTGGTGCATACTCTGTTAATTGACACTTAATCTAGATAAATGATATTTTATTGCCACGTAGATCGAATCCTGAACGAATCTCTGACCAGCTGGTTAATACGTGAACTAATCGGTTCATTTTTACTGTTAGTAATTAAAAGCGGATGACCTCTGGAA
>JADKLZ010000003.1:54446897-54462454 GCA_021533235.1 Biomphalaria straminea
AAAAAAAATAATATAGCAAAAATTAAGATCTAGTTACGGTTTGTTGGGAAACTTAAAATATCATAAATGAACTTTAGATTTTTTTTTAATTTACCGCAAAGTACGCAAAAAAAAAACTGACTGCCAATCTAGGAAGAAATCTTCCCCTGACATCGTCCTGCAGGCTGCCTAATTAAACAGTTTTATTTCCTATTGACGTGACATAAGTCAATAAAATAACATCCCCCACCACCTCGAACCTTTGTCTTCTCCCTAAGGTGAGTGAATTCTTGAGTTCTCTAACTTCCACATTGTCATAATAGACTTGCCAACTCTTATAGCAATCTAACACTGACACGAGTCTAGAAGGATGGACTTGCCAACTCTTATAGCAGATTAGCAGTCTAACACAGACACGTGTATAGAAGGATGGACATGCCAACCTTATAGCAGTCTAACACAGACAATTTTCTAGATGGCATGGATATGGAGTGCTAGTAATGGGAAAGAAGGGGTGGAGGAGCTAAAAGTATTTTTTTAATTGATCAGGTCAGGTCTGTAACAATGCGAATAAAATTACATGACAAAGCGATTTTTTTAACACTAACTGATACAAGGCTGATAAAGGGAAGTCAGTCAGCTAGCACATAATCTCATGCACTAATTAAAATTTAAATTAACATTTGCACTATGCTTATGATTTAACTAATTCTTTTCCATTAGTTGCATTTTTTTAAAGAAAAATTTAAATTTATTATTAATATTTTTTATAAGAAATAATAAAACAATATTTGAATTAATATTTTATAAGTCTAACTGCCTACTATTCTACATTGCAACTAAACTCGAGCGTACATCACCAAAAAGGATCTTATAAGTTCTATCCAGTCATGTTACTTTGTGTTACAATGACATATAAATTTATATTGAGTCAAGAATTAAGTAAGATGTTATTGTACGGTCAGTGTTGCACTCTGTGTGACAATACCTAATTTTAATCTAGTAAAGTCTAAATGACATGATTGATTATTGTGAACTGTGTGGCATTTTACGTCTCGTGAGACGATCTTTTCCCTTTGCAACTGTTACGAATCTCACTATCCAGGCTCTCTGCAAACTGCACCATACACCACCAACTTAAAGAACTTGACAAGTCAGGGCTCCAAATAACGTAACGGTTTAATGTCCAATAAATAACATATAATATTATTGTGAACATACCACAGCAAATCAAATAAAGTTTCTGAAAACTCTTTGTATTGTCCCCCCCCCCACTTGAACATTTAAGTTCTTGACAATTTATCCAACAAAATGTCTGAAAAGGCTGAAAACTCTCCAATGGAGTCTGGGTCGAAGTCCTGGCGTCTAGAGTTTTCCTGCAATCAGAAATGTAAAACAGCCAAAATAAACGATAAATTCTGAACTCTTAAAATAGCAAAATTAAACAATATATTTTTAATGAATTAAATAGCCAAATAAACGATGAAGTTATACATCTCAAAATCACAAAGTAAACCATAAATCATGACTCTTTAGAAAGCAAAGCTGGACGCTGGACGATCAAACTATGCGGTCTTTGAAATAGCAACTAGATCTAAGTCTTTACTAAACATGAATCATGCTGCGAGAAACGTCCTAATAATAGACGCCAGAAGACAGACACAATAATGACTTTTCTTTTTTTTTTTTAGCCGTCTAGTGATGTTAGTCTGCCCAGACTTCTCAGTCTCACGTTTGTTTTTTAGAAACTCGATATTTCTTGCTACTGAAGCAAATAGAATGCAAATGTTTTGCTAGTCGGTGAGACAACACAAGACTGCATTAGAAGCCATTTAACCAGCAATCTCAGAGGCGATGTAACCTTTAAGCTCGATTTTTTTAAAATTAAATTGAAATTTGGCACATAAACAAAGCTCTTAGTGTATCACAGGGTTTCCATTGCACAAAGCAAATCTTACAATATGTTGGACATATTAGAAGTAACAGATTGTGAATTATATTCTAGCCTTGTCTGACCATGTCGTCCACTGGCCTGTTGATATTGCATTTAAATTAGACGCTAACTAAATCACGGACCGATATATTACCTCGTTTAAAGGCGTTGTTTTTATCAAATACTGGCCAGAGAAATCTTTGTGTTAACATTTGATTTGTGTTTTTTTAGACAAGGACGACAAGCCTTGAAAAATTGAACAGAATAAATATGTCCTCTTTAAAAAAAAAATATATTTCAAGCCATCAGCTTTCATGCCCCAAATTGTAATAGCCCATTAGCGGATAATACATTTCACGTTGTGCTGCATTGGGCACAAGATTGACTTGAGCACAAACATTACAGACCTGCTAAGAGACCGTTTCAACTGCCCAATGAACTGACTTAATCTTTGATTGCCTTGACCCTCCTATCTACAGCCTCATTGCCATATATATGAAAAAACAACTTTTAATTTTAAATTTTAGTAAATTTTCTTATGTCATAAAAGTATGGCTCAACTCTTTTTTTAATGTAAAGGTATAATAAATTGAAGTTAATGTGTTCTAATCTTTAGTCTTGATTGGTTATAATTATTATTATATAGCTTTTTACCTTAATAATGACGTTTTCGTTGTTATAGAAAAATCTAGACATGAGTTATCTAGACACTTCCTCAATTGTAAATGTTAACCCTAAAGAATCATGAAGTCAAAACAACAGCTCCTTGTCGAACTCTGTACTGAGGATCTTTTAATATCTGCTTTCAGGGGCGTATCTAGAAATTTTCCATCGTGTGGAGGCTCTGAGGGCTTGACCGCATTGGGGAATCTGCATTTTGCGTCAAATTTAATTTTAAATGTAAAAAACACTAAGTTGGGGGCCACCTTCAAGCTGAGGCCCGGGGGGATTTTAAAATTCTCCCCCCTCCTCCCCCACCCCAGCTACGCCACTGTCTGCTCCTCAGTCATTGCAGAATTCTTAGCGTTGAGGGGGGGGGGCATTCTCATCCAGTCTTGTTTAGGTCTGATCACTTTTCATTTTTTTGTTCACCAAGCTTATTAAATGAACTCCCTGTGTCTGGTACAATTTGTGTACACGTTAAGTCTCCCACACTCATTCTTGGATGAAGTTTACACAATAATTTGTTGTACCTAACGAAATATGAATCAATCAAACAAATTTACAATTATGTAATTATTTATTTATAATAAATTATTTTGTTTGGTATCAAACAAGGGAACTTATTGAGAGTTGTCCCTGTATATGTTTCTATGTTTATGAACGTCACGAAGTCACCTAGTTCTCTATTTTATCGCTGCCAGACCACCTATGTCGTCTGCAAAGCGCAAAATAGTAAAATCTTCTACCACCATTGATTACGGATTGAGGAAGTGGGGTGTAATTGTAGTTTTAATTATTTATTGTGAATTCTTGTAATCAGTATGTCTACAAAGCAATTTTAAGTTGTATATCAGGTCTATAACAATTAAATGTTGTAAGTCAGGTCTATAATTTTATGAATAATCATACACATACTATGTAGATAGTATTAAGACCCGTTAGTGTCACATTATTACCAGATGTTTCTTGCTATTTTAACATGGTTGCGTTCAGGGGCGGACTGGCTATATGGTAAGGCCGCTGAAATGGCCGCATGGCCCATCGATGGCGCATATCAAATTTTTAAGGTTTTTATAATATTCTCTTATAAAAAGGCATTCTGAGCGTCGTCTTTAAAGGCAATATTTCACAGACTACAGATAATACTATATTTAATTTAACACATTTTCCGAAATAACCTTTATTTGTAGTCAGTAGGCTTCGTCCTATTACGGCCTACATACTTAGCGATTAAGAAGCAACACAAGGCCTATAGGCCCTATTTCTAATACAGATAAAGACTTCGCTGTATGCATGCATGTCGATACATTATCAAACTTATATAATGATCTTGAAGATAGGTAGACCTAGAATTACATGCCCATTATATGAAACAGAAATTGTGGGCCGGTTGTATAGAAATGCCCGGGCCGACTTTGACACCTAGTCTGCCCCTGGTTGCGTTACGTGTAAATTAAAAAGCTTGCTTCATTTTTACAATGTTTCATTCACTTCACTTGAAACATTCTAAAGAACACTGGGAAGGCAGGTAAAACACCGCCGCGTGGATAAGTTTATATGCAAGCTGTGATCGTAATACTTGCCTCGGGGTTTGTTTATTCCAGCTGGATACGTCTGGTGTGATCTCAGGAACTCTTTTGTTCTTTAGGCTTTGGTCTTGGCGTCGCTACCACAATGTGAACAGTCATCACTCTTAAGTTCTAGGTCTTGCATGTTGTCGAAGTAGCTTCTAGATCTAAAGCCTTGACATCAGAAGACAGATGATAAGGCTGAGCTTAAAAAAAAGTGAAATTCATAATATCCGAAACGAAAGATACTTTTCTTTTTTAACTTTGTTCTTTACCCTTTTGAAAAAAAAAAGTTGTAATACTTGTGCATATATTAGTCTATACTTACACCTAATTACTGCCCTCCCTGAAGAGGCGGTGTGGCTGAGTAGCTTCAGAACAGGATGGTTCTGGGATCCAATCCTGGTGAAGACTGGGACTTTGAGTTCCGGATCTTTATCGCGCCTCTGAGCTCAAACAGCTCTAATCGGTACCTGACATTAGTTAGAGCAGGGGTTGACAACCTTTTTCTATCGAGGGCCGCATCAAATAAATTTTAGGAATAGGGGGCCGCATATATACATATGTAAAGTGTTTTTACAGCTCAGATAAATATGCTAGATAATTGTGTATAATGTTAGGTACTAGTTAAGAGAGTATGTTAGTTTTTTTGTGTATTATTTTTTTAGCGACGGTAAAAGTAGTGACGTAGTAAGACAAGACAAATGACGTAGTAGACTAGGCGCAGAAGAAGTTGTTTCGGATGATAGTTACATGAATAGTAACATTTATGAAGACTAGACAGACTAACCAGTTTTAAATAAATGCGTTATCTGCAACAGAAAAGTTTTTTTATCGTGGGTATTGTTTACCTGTAATGTTCTGTGGCTAATGTGAAGTAATTAGTGAAATAGAAGTGAAGTCAGACAATATTTTAGCCCACAACTATAATTTCTTTTACTTCACATGTATAATGTATTATACATTTACATTTCATTCTGTATACTGCCAATAGAGCCATTACAACATTTGTTGCCTCGCGATCTTTTCCAAGCCAACCCAGCACTAAAACACAGTTCTTCACAGCATTGAATAAATACTGATTTGAGCTTGTGTCTGTGACTGAATATTTCGAAATATTGCCGATATAAGTAATAGTCATCATAAGTGAAAAGAATCAAAAGTTTTAATAATATATTGTAACGAACTTCACTTATCAGGCCTTCTGCAAACACTGCGTAACATAAACACAACACATCTAACTCAAGAACTTAACAACAAGAGCTTCAAAAACACAGTGGCGGTTTAATAACAAATACATACAGGGAACAGTACCAGGAAAAAGAAAAAGAGGCAGACAGAGAAAGCGGTGGGAAGACAACATCAAAGAATGGACAGGCCTACCATTGAACGAGGTTTTAATCAGGGCAAAGGATAGAGAGGAATGGAGAAAGATGGTCCACAAGTCTTGCTTGGTGCCCCAACGGTCCACCAGACTAAGGGATAGATGAAGATGAAGATGATGAAGACATACACCACAGCCAATAAACACAATTGTCTACACTAACTCTAATGCTTAAACACAATGGAACTGACTAACGAACAAAAGTCACTCTAGATCGTATAAGCTACATTTTCAAAGACTTATTCACATACAGTTCGTAACAACAGTCCTAACTGCACGCTTGCTCTCTGCTGGACTCTGTCTAACTTGCCAAAACACCCTGCTAACACATAGCCCTCGTCTGTTAGAGCTTTTTGGGTCATGCGCAGAGCACAGGTCATACTAGGGACAGCAGTTGGTTGACCTGTGTGACGTGCATAAAGTCTGTGTGCCAGTGGGTCTCACACATTAACCATTCAGTCCCCAACTTGAGTTGTAACAATATATAGATTTTTAAAATAATTTATTTTTAAAATATTTGTTTGTTTTTTATGTGTATAATGTGTGGACACATCTGATTTCTGTGGGAGTCCGCAGGCCACATGGGGCCTATGACGAGCCGCATATGGTCCACGTGGCGTAATTTGCCCACCCCTGTGTTAAAGAAACGTAAAATTGTTGGTCGTTGTACTAACCATACGACACCTTAGTTAACCGTGGACCAAAGAAACATGATCTTTTAATCCTACGCCCTATAGATCGCTGGGCTATAGAATCAATACCCTTAATATCCTCTGTTCTATAGATCGCTAGGTCTCAAAATCCCCCTTGCAACCAGCGACTATTTGCGTAGTGTGCTAATAAAGCGATCTTTTAGTTAATATTTAAAAATTTAAAACAAACATAAAAACAGGTTAGAAAACACTTCAATAAAAAAAAAAGCAACAACATGACATTACGTTGCCATTGGAGACGTTCACGATAGACTGAATAATGTCTAGGATGCTAAATTGAAATTCAATGTTTACAAACGGAAGAGCTTTCACATTCTGATTCTGCAAGAGTAAAAAGTGCAGACAATTCTCCTATAACTAATAAAAATAGAGGGTCTCATTACTTCCCTTTATCCTGTACCGGATACGCTAACGATGTTTTATTTATTTTATTTTTTTTATCATGGGAGAAATTCTCTGATTAAAACTTTGAATGCAATCAAAACTGCAGCCTATTATTTTAAAATTCAATTCATGAAAAATTGTGAGATGGTTGATACAAAATATAATTGTTTCTACTTTTCTTTTTTTTTTTTACACGTGAAATGTAACAAATTGTAATAACACCAATAACAAAATCTTTAAATTTAGATTCTTCAAGCAAAACAGTAACAACTTACAGAAAAGTAAGAAGTATTTTTGAAAAAAAGAAAAAGGAGTGAACTCTCAACATTTTTCTTCTCTGCAAACTAATCCAGAACGCGTTGTCTGGAATCATGCAGTAAAAAAAAAATCCAATAGTCTAACAATTACAAAACATATCCTGCTTTAAAAAAAAAAACATTATGTTATCTAATGGGAAAAGCTCCGCATTTACAGCTATATCACTCACGGATTTTTAAATTCGAGATCTTTAGGCGCCTTCTGAGTCCACCCAGCTCTAATGGGTACTTGACATGAGTCTGGGAAAAGTAAAGGCGATTGGTCGTTGTGCTGGCCACATGACACCCTCGTTAACCGTAGGCCACAGAATCAGATGACCTTTACATCATCTGCCCTATAGACCACTAGGTCTGAAAAGGGAAACTTATCTACTTTTTACTCATGAATGTAGAAGCCATAGACATATATAAATATAGACTAGAAAAAGGAAATAACTTCATGTACCTTGAAAACATGTATATCTATTGTATTTGGATTTCCGAATTCTGAAAAATTGAATAAATAGCATGATCTTCAGTGTTAGAGATTAAACAAAACTCATAGACATTAATTAAGTACATATAATTGTAAGTGACAAATTTTCGTTTCATAAAACTCTTTTATCGGCCAGTCAATATTTATCTCTCTATGGTAGAAGGTATTTTCATTTTTAAAGTGTTATTATTTCGATAGATAATTTTCAATAGTTAATTGACTAATTAGTTTGTGTTTTTTTATTGGTTAATGTTTAGTTAAATACAGTAAATAATTGTTTCAATTTGTAACCTGCTCGGAGAATGGGCTTAGGAGAAATAACGTGTAAAATAACCTAAATGGACTAAACTGGACATTTTTAACCATAACTGCGAAAACTAAAGAAATAGTTTCCCTTGTAGGTATCTGATTAAATAATGGATAAGCAGTAATTCTAATAATAATAATAATTTTATTTATAAAGCGCTGTTAACAAACAGAATTGTAGGCTCAAGGCGCTGTAAACAATTACAAACATAAATGTTTGACATAACAAACTAATCTAAAAAAGTTCTAAACAAATAGGTCTTAATGTTCTTCTTAAAAGTGGTGAAACATGTTGTCTGTCTGAGATCAATTGGGAGTGAGTTCCAAACCTTTGGTCCGTGAACTGAAAAAGCCCGCTGACCGTAGCTTTTGAGGGAGAAGCGTGGCACCACTAGTAGCGTTGAGTCCATTGAGCGTAGGGCTCTCTGGGGGACATATGGAGTGATAAGTTCGCTAAGGTACAAGGGCATCTGATTGTTATATATACACTGATGACAAAGTGTGGCGACCTTGTAATTGATTCTTGCTTTCACAGGAAGCCAATGGAGCGTGCGCAAGAGCGTAGTAACAGAATCTCGTCTTTGACCTATAATATTCTTTTTTAATCATGTCTTGTCTACCAAAATAATATGAAAATTTTCAACTTGATCAAAGAATGGGTGTGGGAGAAATAACATAAGGTAATAGAATATAAGACAGATAGATAGAGTTGATATAAGTTTTTTGGAAAAAACTTTAATCATCTATTAAGCTAAACGTCTAGACATGATTAGCCGTTGGTCATTGCACACAAAGAAGCCTGCAGTCGATACAGTTTTACATACGTCTTTTTGTGCTAAATAAATAAATGACCTAATCTTTGCCTTTTCATATCTTCAACTATTTACAGCCATATAAAACAGATTAATTTGACATCTCTTAGGTAATGTGTTACCCTGAGCTAAAGAAGTAAAAAGTAGTCCTTGGCGGATGAATAAAAAAAAGGTGGGTATTCACAAAACAGGGAGTAGGAATAAATCGTTACAATGTTCTAGATTGCTAAGACAACAATGGAAATGGTCAATCGGGAAGTTGACTAGTTATAAATTGATCGCTTGGCACACAAATACCAGTTACCGTTGATATTATAGTGCCCGGCCTAAGCAGACTTCCTGGCAACTCGAAAGTTGGGGAGGGGTGTCTTTGACTGTGTAGGAGAAGGGAGGAGATCTCCGATTGCTGGGTTAACATAAATTTACTCAGGGCTGCACAAATCTTTCTTTGACACGTAAGGGTTGTAAGGGGAGGGAAGTGTGAACTAAAGGGGAGATAAACTCTAAACAAAATTCTCTGTAGTATAAGACAATAGAAACATATTAGGCCTATAATATTTAGCTGAGTGGATAAACCAAAAGGTATGTATATATAAATGAGAAGTCCTGTAACTTAGTTGTCTGGTACAATTTTAGGAGTTCCTTCAGAAATTAAGATTATCAGGCTGTAGAGCAAAACTCCGAGAGAGGGAATATTAGCGGACAAGAGATGGTAGGGAATGTTAGCGATTTGGGATGGCAGGCAAAGTTAGCGGACTAGAGATGGCAGGGAATGACAGCGGAAAAGAGATGGCAGGGAATGTTAGAGGACAAGTGATGGCAGGGAATGACAGCGGACAAGAGATTGCAGGGATTAAGACTGTTAATAGGTACAAGAGTTAGTAGGAAATAACACGGCTAGAGATGTCAGGGAGTTTTAGCGGACAATAGATTGCAGGGAATGACAGCGGACTGTAGCTTGCAGGGAATGACAATGTAGCGTTCACCATATTCGTTTCGCATTCTTATGTAATATCATTGTTGCATAACATCTTCAACTTTGACATCCAACTAACATGCAGCAAACGTGAAGTAAAGTTGATTTGGAAATTAGGAATATATAATTTGTCGGCAAGCATTTCACAAATTAATCATTTTATCTCTTTTTGTCAAGTTTAATATCGTTTTTTTCACAGAGAGCAGATACGATTGGCAGCATGTTTCTTCAAATTTTTTGGGCCAATCAAAAGTTTTATTTGGAAGGTTTGATTTTTGTTTCAAACAAATCGAGACATGTTGCCATTGATCCTTGCGGAGACGTTTTTGTATTGCTTTTTGTAATTCTTGTGGCAGGGTCTTTATTACTAACATTTGTCGATGAGTTTGTATAATTTTTGTTGACCCATTCTTTACCAAACGTTGAAATCCAGACCAACATACTAGCAAATATGGATCACCATCTGTGCAAACACCACTACTTTTGCCCCAAGAGATTTCAAACTTTTCATAAAAATGAACCAACTTTCTCTAATGCATCACTCTCTGCTGTAGTTTGGCCAAAGAGAAACTTGTTTTTAAGATCATCGCTATTTACATACCTAAACTTACATCTAAAACTCTGGGTTTTCTTGATGGCGTTACTGTATTTCTCTATATTCATAGATTCGGCTTAGGGAACTTCTTTACAAATGACACATTGAGGTTTTTGATCTTACGAGTCAACTATTGAAACAAAATCGTACTGTAAAACCCAGTGGCATAGCTAGGGAGGGGGGGAGAATTTGAAAATCCCCCCGGGCCCCCACCTGAGGGGGGCCCCCAAATTAGTGTTTATTTACATTAGAAATTAAAAATTACGCAGAAAGTATGGCCCCCAAAAAGGACAAGCCCCCGGGCCCCCAAACAATGGAAAATTCCTAGCTACGCCTCTGATAAAACCTTAACCTTATTCTATTTTATTTTTATTATTTTTTTTAATCCCGAGCCATGTTAATTGTTCGCTCAATAATGAAATTCTACCACCAATAGTATGTACGGAAGCGAAATAGCTATGATGTACTATAAATGATAATAAAATAGCTTAACAATTATGTCAGCGAGTTACTTTCTGCATTAATTTACAATAATTTTAATTGTTAAAATATTTTTGGTGCGTCAATGAAAAATGTGTGAAAACATTCGTATTGCTTTCTCTGCATAATTGTTCATCGAATGACAATAATATAATTGTAATTATCAATGAAAAACTTTGTACAATGTAAAGATTTACAGGTTAGAATAGACGAAAAAATAAGTTATATTTTCGAATACTTTAGGCGACCCATAGCAAATCGTTATTCAAGAGTGTCGTAACACAAAGTTAGAACCCTTTGATTAGATCTACATAATCTAATTGACTAGATCTGTGATGCCCAACCTTAAGGTCTACGGGCCATTTTAATTTAAAAAACTTATGTCGCGGGCCACATTACCAAAAAGATTTAAAAAAAAAAAAAAGAAATAAACAACCAATTACGACAAGTTTATCCGAAACCAACTTCATATCATCTTGCTACATAAATGAGACAGCAAGTTCAAGCAGCCTTTGTGATGGTTATAAACTTCATTAAACAGGTTTTTGCCAGTTGGGGGTCTAATGCATGTTCATAACAGCTACTAACCTTTATATATGTTGCTGTTTGCGTCGTGAATAAATACCAAGAGTTTGATCAGTATCAGATTTGTCAGTGAAGTCGTTAGCGGCAATAGAAAACATTTCAAAAACGACTACCCTTTCTCTTAGTTTTAAATGGAGATTGTACACTATATTCTCCAGTATCCTTGTAAGTGTCATGAGACAGCTTCAACTGCATTCTTTATTTCTCATGACTCACTGCAAGCAAGCACATTTGTTTTACGCATACCAAGTCTGAAAATGACTTTGTTTCTCTACCGATAATATGATCAGCACTGTAGCTGGTCTTACAGTAGACCTATTTCTTGTCTCTTTTTTTGGTAGAAATGTTCATCTATCCGCCTTATTGTTTTTGTTTCATGATGTTCTTTCAAAAGAGAATACATTTTGTGTGTATAAAACGAATATGTTGGCGATCAGTGACACAATCCATCCAAGAAATAGTTACAGCTCTAAAGGAGAGAAACATTTGTTCAACTCTTTTATTTGGGGACATGATTCTCTACACTTTGTGACGATATTTCAGCGGGCCGGATCTGGGTCATAGTCTGGGAATCATTGGACTAGATGAATTAGAAAAATTAAAAAGATTTATAAATTAGAAATTATTGACGTCTACCGACCAAAAACAACTACCAAATTTATTGTTTAAATATAATTATTTATTCAACATAAAATAGGTTTTAAATGTTTTGTATATTCTTCTTCTTCTTACCAGCTTTTTACTGCTGAGCTGTGAGCTCTTCTGCAGACTGTGCCCAGGAAAAATAGTGTGCTGTTTTTTTCAGTTGTTCAGCACTGCCATAAAGGGTGTTAGTTATGTTGGGCTGTAGTGGTAGTAGGGTCTGCCTAAGGTGGATTAGGAGGGGGCATTCAAAAAGGATATGGTTTACAGTTTCATAAGGGTGGGAGCAGTGTCTACAAAGTGGGAGTTGTGTGGGATTTATTTTATTGAGATGATAATTTAAATGAGGTGTATGTCCTCTTCTTAGTTGGAAGATTGTACATTGCTCTTTGCGGGGGAGGAAGTTAATACTGTCCAGTTTGTTAGGCATGTTCATTTCTTTGTACATGGCTCTGCCTGTGTTTCCTGTTGCCCATTGGTTAAGCCACTCCTCTTTGTAGTTGTTGATTAGCATTGACCTTAGGGTGAGGTAGTTGACAGGTCTATCTGGTTGTTTCATAGATGATCCTGCCTTTGAGAGCTTATCTGCCATTTCATTTCCCATGACACCAATGTGTCCAGGGATCCACTGTAATATGATGTTGATGTTTAAATTGGTCATCATCTGGTGTATTATCATTTTTAGTGTTGTCAACTCTCTTGGGCTTTTTGAGGTGCTGCTGTTTGGTGTTTCGGGTGTGGATTGTGAGTCTGTAAATGTTTTGTATATAAATAAATAATATCAGGTGGCCGAGCCTTGCTCGGTTAAATAATTTCATAAGAAAGGTTATATACCCGAAGTCATTTTGGGATTTTTTTTAAATTACGAAAATGAACGATCGGACAAAGACTACTAATTCGAATAATTTCTTTAGTGTTCTGTTTGTTCTATATGTAAATTGGTACGTTCAGACATTTAATTTTGGAATTAGTATATTCAATTATGGCTTTAGTACAAAACATCGAGTGACGCAAATTTCTACGTTATTGTGTAAAACTGCAAAGACTTTCTTCCAAGCCAATAATAGTAGGCCTACGATAGGTTTTCGCTGTCTAGACTGTAGGAGGACTTTAGAGACTTGATATTTAATCGCCATGTACAATTACATATAGAACAAACAGAACACTAAAGAAACTCTTCAGATTTTTTTACGGGATATGGGCCCTGCTCAGCCAGACTGTCAGACTATAAGAAGTTCATACCGGCTACTGGTGCTACAGCCCATGGAAGGATATGGCCTGCTTTTACACATCCCTCCATTCAGATATCTCCTAGGCCTTTCGTCACCACGCCCTAACCCCAAGTTTTTTACTGAGGTTTATAGTTAAATCAAAAGTGGCTGCAGCGTACGCAAACTCGTTGACCGCTAGCTAGATATCTTGTTCAGTGTGAGAAAGTAAGGCGTAGAGCAACTGTGTAATCACCATTTCCTTTGTTTTGGTACGGGACATTTGACTATGAAGCATGAACACATGGTCATATTTTTACCAGCAAAATAATAATTATAATAAGGCTTGACATCAAATCCGAAGATTAATGAGGAAATCTACACCGCTGTACGCAATTAAAGTGTAAACAATTTATTAAGCAAAAACTAATCATACATCGGTACATTTAATTTCATTACTTTCCTTCCATAGTTCTATAATAAATCAATCTTCAATAAGATGGTACGCAAATGTTTAATTAGGCCCATTGATACTTTAAAACTCGTTCTTGTTTGCATTGTACTTTGGTAAGCCTAGTGACGTAAGCAGCGTTTTTCCCGTTTACGTCATGGAAAACTTTCATTCATAAATTGGAAAACTTTCATTCATAAATTGGAAAACTTTCATTCATAAATTCTCCATGTCATTCATAAAACCTTCAAACCAAAATAAATTTTTCGATAATGAGACATTTTTCAAACCGATATAACGGTCAAACTCGAGTTTTCCCGATGTGGCCAATGAGTTGAGAATTTTTTTCTCACTAACATTTAGATACGTTGAAATTTTAAAGAAAATCGTTAGAGCCGTTTTCGAAATAGAAGAAATATAAATATATATATATATATACAAGAATTGCTCGCTTAAGAGTATAGGATATATACAAGAATTGCTCGCTTAAGAGTATAGGATTTAATGTTACGATTGGTTTGTATTGGCTTGTACTGTATTAGTTACGCATTGAAGTACTGATATATATGGTTCCCTTTGTCTCGGAAGACAATGGATCCGCCCAGATGTGTCACTGGCTTTGGTTCTGTCTTGAGACGGGGTAGAATCTGGCGCAATTGATCAAGCCAATTCTGAAGCAGCATAGTTTACCAAAATTCTTGAACGTATACACATCTGTCATTGGGCTTTCTTTTTGCTCTTGGCTGACTCAGCATTCGGTGAAGTTTGCACCGTCACGTTTAGTCTTGGGGCTATGTCCTCCAACATACTTTGGTCGATGCAGGTGGCTCTCATGTCTCGCTTACAGACATCTATTTAGATTAGTCTTGGGCGGCTCTTAGCTCTGACTCCCTCTGAAAGCTCAGCGTATTGGATATCTTTAAGGATTCTTCCATCTGGGATTCGAGTGACATCACCGAGCCAGAGTAGTCTTCTCCGTTGAAGGATCGCATAGATGCTGTGCATATTTGGCCCGTGTCCAAACGTCATTGTTGCTGACATGATCCCTCCAGGAGATGCACATTATGCACCCCGGAGAAGAACTAACCGCTAGGTAGAAAATATAAATTTGGCGATCTGAATTTTTAAAAAATAGGATTAATTAAGATATCATGGCACTAAATTCACAGGTAAGATATGGTAAGATCTTTTAAATTGTTAAAATGATATAATGTAAATCTTATTCAGTTTAATGATGAAAATAGGGAAAGGTGTTAAAAGGTTGAAACGACTTAAATACACATTTCTTATATTCTTTTCCCGAGTAACCTTAAATGGATTTTTAAAAGAAAAAGTTAAAAAAAATGCAATTAGCATCCACCCTTTATACTTTCTAGAAAGTGACGACCCATTCTGACCTTTTTGGAATGGTGAAATTGATAGTAAATAAGTTATTCCTTTTTCGACTCCAACAATGCGTTATCTCTCTAGCGGCCATCTCGAAAGTTCCGCTCAAGACAGCGCGTGCACGCTTTGATTCACCCACATGTCAACGTCTGACGTCTGGATCCCGCCAATTTGCAAGGGTGTTCACGGAGTATACGCCCCTGAACGCTCAAGCTGATGCAGGGACACTAGACACCGGAAATGGAGAGCCAAGGACTGTGGACCACGCACGCGCAGACAATTTGTCAAGCTTGAACTTAAAGCCCAGACAATGATAGGCCAGATCCGACAGAACAAAAAAGTTTTTTTCTTTTTCCTTACAGTACCACTTCCATCCTCTTCGAAAAAAAAACAAAACAATATGAATGTAATCTGCTCTTCAAGTGTAAGAGCGCGGTCAAGATCTTTGTGGTCAAGTTTGTTGGTTAAATGGCTTCTTCAGATGGTAATCAGACGAGAAACGTAGAACGTACAATGGAGTACAGTCATTTGGCAATAAAAATACTTGCAATCATCTTGTCAAGCATTTCTTGAAGATCTCCTTCTGGTAAATGCACGCGTGTGTAAGTGTGTGTGTGTTGTCAGCGTGTATTGCGTTTTATTTTTAATGTTTGCTTTTTCTGACCATAATAGCGTCTGTATTTAAAATTTCTTTTTTTTT
>JADKLZ010000003.1:54491366-54505044 GCA_021533235.1 Biomphalaria straminea
AGAGAGAGAGACAGAGAGAGAGACAGAGAGAGAGACAGAGAGAGAAAAGCGAAAAACTGAAAAAAAGGAAGCATATAGTAGTGATTTTGAGATATACAAATTGATAAGAGATTGGAAAAAAGTTTCAATACATTCTATAAGTTACTAATTGTATATGGCCGGCGGCCTACGGGCCTTAGTTTGGGTATTAGTTTGGGCATTACTGATCTACAGTTTTCAGTTTAGATCTATGTCAAACATGGGGAATGTTCCCTTCACATTTGTTTTAGTTAGCCACGAAAAGAAAAGTAGAGTATGAAAATGGGTTTACCCGTTCAACCGACCTATTCATATCCAATTTAAATTACTGTGAAAACGGGTTTTCCCGATTTGTTAAAAAGTGTCTTTCTTTAATAGAGATACAGTTAGGTACATTTTGTCTATTTTTTAATAAACACTACTGTCTTCGCCATGATCTAAGGAAAATTTATGCCAATTTTTTTCAAGTCTGGTCAAACGTTTTGATTTTTATTCAAGACATACATAGGATACATACATACATAAATACATACATACATACATACATACGCCTTACTTTATATGATAAGATAAGATAATTTTTATTGGTACAATCAAATGGAAATTCAGTTTGACTACAATTAACCACCTCAGCGTAACCACTGTACAGTAACAATATAGATGCAAATACGAACAACATCCACCCACGCAACACACCCACACATATACCACCAGCTCTTTATGAATTAGATATCTATGTACTTCTCGATGACGGCAGATGACTTTGTAACACTCTGACCGAAAGTGGGGTAATTGAATTTTCTAAATTTTTCTGTTTTAGTCCTAATGGAAAAGAGACCATCACTTCGTTGATCGTTATATTTTAGATATTATTACAATGTCTTTGTTTGTTTTTATTCTAGGAAAATCAAACCATAGTATTCATTAACAACAGAGGCAATGAGAAAAAGGAATTGAACTGTTACCATACACACATGATGCTGCTGAGGTCAACCGATCCCACGGATAAAGAGGCAGCTTGGAACGCCAGGTTCAACATAGAGGCCAGGCTGATGCAGCATGTGGATCTCAAGAGGAAAGAGAGGGCGGCTAGTTTCTCATTGAATGCAGGTCTGTCCCTCAATCTGATCCTTAAATATTGATCTTATTGGCCATATGGTGATTAGAATACGGTCAGTTACTATGGATGCTGTAGTCAGTCAATTCGTCATGCGATGTCGTAGGGGAATTAGAGTTAGGTCGTGGAGCAATGGTGTGTGTTCATAGAGCGATTGGTCGGAGGTCAAAGAGTAAGGTCTGTACGATCACAGAGCAATTTTTGTATTAGATCACACAGCAATAGTGTAAGTTCACAGAACCGATTAGGTCTTAGAGCTATAATAGTGAGGACATAAACCTGGATTTCAGTTGTACTTAAACATCGCGCGTGAAGTTTACATTTAAAATATAGATTGGATTCCTTGTCAACAAAAGGGACAAAGAAATTCTTATGTTTGTTTCTTATTTTTACAAAGCTTATATGAATTAAATCCGTCTGTCTGTCTGTCTGTCTAATAAAAATGTGTTCACGTTATTTATCACGCACCCATTCTCGGATCAAGTTGAAACTTCATTGACAAGACACAAGACATGAGTCATGAGTCAATATAAAAAAGTAATCAATAAGACATTTAATTGCTTGTACTTTATTACTTTGTTTAGTAGGAGTGAGGGAAACTAATACCTCAGTATCGACAGATATGTATGAATTTGTTGTGTTAAGTACCCTGAGATAAATGTTGACGCATTCACCGAACAACTTGATATTTTAAACGATTATGTATTATACCTAACAAAACATGAAACAAAATACTCAATTACTCAAATAATTATTGCGAATAAACCTCATTCACCAATCATAAACAAACAACATTTTCTCTATATCTTCTAAACCAATCACGCAATACGTAAGGCTGTCACGTGATACGTATTTTTCATTGTTGTATCAATATTATGACGTGGCCAAATGTGTTTATTTACATTTGGTGAATGAGGTCCATTCATTATTTTGCTTGATAATGAATAAGAGATCAACTTGTACATAAATGGTAGATATAGTTTTAAGGATGGGGCTCTTTCCCTTAAAATTACCTTTTTTTTAAAAAAAAAATAAAATTTTTGCTTGTTAATATTCTTGTAATAAATGTTTAGTATGTTCTCCGTGACAATAAAATGTTGAAGGCGTAAACTAATAAACACCTTCATATTTCCGGTCAAATACAGCAGGCGTGTAATTGGCAACAATATAAAAAAATACTAAACTACGTTTAAGTTTGCTGACTGGTCGAGCGGTTTGCACGCTGGACTGTCGTATGGATTTATCGATGGTCCCGGGTTCAAACCCTGCCCGCTGCCATCCCCCGTCGTCCTGCGGGAGGTTTGGACTAGGAAGTAATCATCATTTTCAACTCTGAAGGAACATCCGAAACATGTAAAACATTTCAGATTGTAAGTGTATCGTAGGCTTTATGAATTAAAATTGTTTTGTTTTTGTTTTTTTTTTGGACAGAGTCAAAGAGCATGAAGCACACTCCGATGGTGGGCCTTCTGATTCAAGGGGGGCCTCAGGAAATCGACCGAGTGCTGTGGCTGCTCAAAAAACAACACCCTGTGGTGGTGATTAGAAAGAAAGGGTTCGCTTCCGGTCTGATTGCTTATGCCTGCTACGAGGGGATGAAGCTGTAAGCACAAGACTGGGTCTTAAATGTCGAATTGATACTTCTAGGTAGCATTATAAAAGTCACACTATAGTAGCGATTCTATAGTTATTATAAGACGTAATTTTTTAAAACCCTAACCTATGTAGTTGAACATCGAAAATAAGAGCGTATAAACGGCACAAATTACAAATATAAAAAAATATTAAAAAAATAATAATCGTATAATCCGCACCCCTTGTGATCCCTGCGCAGAGCGGGACTCGTATAAACTGTCCCCTGAGGGTACATTAAATACTATCATCGGTACAATTTTTTTTCTTAATGTTTAGAATAAGAAGCTCATTTAAGGTTTCCAATGTAAGCTACATTTCACAACCACACATCGATTCATAGGAGGTATAAAGACTCACCGGTTTGTGCATAGTTTTCCTTATGCTGTATTTATCTGTACAATTAATTTCGTAAACCCCGCACCTTTGTATAACCCTTACATCTGCCATCCGTCTAGTCCCCGCCACCCTTTCAGTATAACCCGCGGATAATACGGCAATACAAAATTACGTTTAAACAGTTGTGTAACTTATTGCTATTACATGATCACACTTTGAGAGTTTAAGCTCAATACTCTATTTAACTCCAGGGGCGGCACAAGTCAGCACCTGGAAAATATCGTCAAGCCACAACTGACGGAGAAGGTCACTGAAGCCTTCCCAGAGTACTGTCAGGACAACGACCATGCCAGGCTTATATTGAGAGATAAGATTCTGGAGTGTGTCAAGTACGCGGTCCAGGTAAACCTACGTTCATTTTCAAATATGTTCATATGTGTTCATGTGTTCATTAATATCTCAATAATTACCGTACAATGTTTCTTTAAGTTAGCTCCTATTTTCACTGTACAGTTCAACAAAAACTTATGATGTTTAAATATTATGTATGCATTATTTAACGAAACAAGTTTAAAGAAATGTATATATTTATAAGTATCAATGAAGATTCTACAGGAACTTACAGTAATGCCTCAAACCATATAAATGTATCATTGCAGCCTAATGACGATGACATGGTACGTAATTCGGAAATATATGAAAAATATAGATATATGCAAGTGAATGCGAGTGTTGAAAAAAATGTAGGCGGGTCAAGGTGGGTCGCGTGACCACAGGGTGACAATGCAGGTCCACATAATTTTACTGAATAAAAAAGTTTTGGTAAAACTGGATGGTCAAGTTAGATGTTGGCTTGATACTTCAAGCTCACGTCTGGGGACAGTGGATCGTGTTCTTGTCTGAGATTATGTCCTATTCACAATATTTTCTTCACCTTAAGTAACTATTGAACCCTAAAGAGGCCTAATGAGCCCTAACGCTACTATTATATGGCCCATGTCTTGTTGATTCTTTAACTTTGTTTACTATTTATGTCCTTTATTTCAAGGGGGATCGGCGTTTTCTTACAGTGGTCGACCCAAACTCTAGTGAAATTGATTTAAAAGATCTATGTAAATACATCTTGGATGCGTTAGTCTTGTGTAAGTCACTTAGTTTATTTAGTCATTGATAATATAAACAACGACCATCCGCCTTTACCTCCATAGCTTAGGTGAAGTGCCCATTAGTATTGCGTACGAGGAATTAGTGCACTAGGGTCCTAATTTAAAAAAAAAAAGGAACTAGATTTTAGCACGCATGTCCTGTAAATCTGCAATTAGTTTATTGATTGTAATTATGATTTACAGAACACTATTTCTTGACCTACCTCTGCCATAGAACGACTATGGTCCAGGTGGAAAACATTTTCATGTGACTGGACTCCTATTTCGGAGAGTCAAAGGCGAAGCTGGAGTGTCCTCTCCAGTTTTTTTAGGTTAGGGCTTTGAATAAGCGAGATGAAAGTCTGGGCATTGTTTAAGGTTCGAACGATGTCGCCAACACAGTGCGGGCGACAGAACACTATAAGACCAAGTAAAACCAATGCAATTGTGTTGAACTAAAGATATTCATGCATCGTCACTGCGTAGTAAAATTTTCATAGAATGGTGGTTATGAGTGTGTGTGTGTGCGCGCGCGAGTATTTCTCTCCACTATGTGTATGTTGTGTGTATTTGCTTGTATTATTTTTTTAGTAGTAATACTAAGTTGGTCAATTACCGTCGAACTAACGTTCCATTTGTTCGAAGCTATAACATAATTATTTCTTATCTAAAAACTTTAAAAAAGTGTTGTTGTTTTTTTTTTGTTTCTTTTTAATTTGATAAAATAAGCCCAAAGCAGCAATAGCTCATCAACAGTCTCAGTTGTTTATATACATTGAATATATATTTTGGTAGACCGGCGCATATGATCAAGGAGTTTTCAAAAGACCACCTGGTCGTTTACGAAATCACTTTCCATTTCAATCTCCAAATCAAAGCGTTTTACTTAAATGATAAAAACAAACTCCATAAAACTCTTTGTCGAAATAGTTTGGTTGGAAGAGTTATTGTCTAGATTCAAACTAACTCTAACTTTGTAGTGCGACAAATATATCTTACTGACCAAAAGCGGTTTTTTTTTATTGTTTCGATATTGTCATTTTTTGCGTGTGTGCATGTGTGTTTTTAAACTTTTGTAAAAAATTTTCAATAATTTCAGCGCACAGCTCTTCCAAAGGTTCTCGGGAAGAGATAGGCTGGGCCCTAAAGCTTTCTCTACACTGGAACCAGTGTGACTTCGCGGCTAAAAAGCTGCTAAAACCATTGGAAGGTACAAGTATCCGTGTAAGTATAGTTCTTGATATTGTCCCTGTAAGTACAATCCTGAACATTGTCCCTGTAAGTATAATCCTTGACTTTGTCCCTCTTTTAACAAGCAGTACAAGTAAAGTAAAGTAAAGTTCCCCTACAGATTTGCAAACCATAGGGGCAGATGATGTAAAGGTCATCTGATTCTGTGGCCCAATGTTAACGAGGGTGTCATGTGGCCAAACAACGACCAGCCACCTTTATTTAGCTCCACCTACTGATAGGTACCTATTAGAGCTGGTTCGACTCAGAGACACTCATAGATCTCGAAATTAAAAATTGAAGTCCTTACAAGGATTGGAAACCGCTAAGATATACTGACAATATGTAAAAGTCACCTGCTACGATTACACTTCACTCACTTAAGTTCCAGCCTTTTCACGTTGTTGGGAGCGGGTAGAAAGGAGTTATGTGTACATTTGGATGATCTGTCATGAGTTGCAAGCACGTGTGCATTAAACTCTTTATTCTCTTCGATATTGACGGAAACAATAGGTGTCCAAATAAACAATACGGCATGAGGCCGGAATAATCAAAAAGAGGCAAGAAGTCCCGGAAAAGAGCAACAAATCAGTCCTAACAGTCACATATATTGTAAGAAAGAGTGGGAATCCTGGTCGAGAGGCTATGTACGCTTGAGTTTGGATTGTCTTGGCTATCTATGACGTTGGCTCAAGGTTCGACTCCCGACTCGAGCAGAGTTGTGTTTACTGAGCAACAAAGGCAGCATGGATACTCCGGTTCTCCCACTGGTCCGCAAAAGAGATTGGGCCATAGCGCTCTGAGCATGCAATGAGCATGAAAGAAGCGCCATATTATACCTATTATTATTTTAAATTGTATTTTATAACCTTCGTATAGCCCAGACTGTCTATCTGTTGCTTTCAGATCAAGGACGACCTGTTCATGGAAGCGCTACTGCTGCCCAACCGAGAGCAGTTTGTGGAACTTTTCATGGACACTGGGATCGTTCTCCACAGACTGGTCAGTTTATACAAGCTTCAAAACCTCTACGAGAAGTCACTAGAGAACGACTTTTTTGTTAGTATATGTCTGAACAAAGTCCTGAACCTAAAAATCGTAAGTGCAGTTCACAAACCTACACAAGTATGTGTAGGTCCAATTCACAAACACACAGAAGTATGCGTAATAAAAAAAAAACAGCCATAGCAACTAATGTTTAATATCAAATAACTTGCGGAATATCATTGAAGTCCCTTAATTGAAAACAGTAAACTTAAAAATGTTTACTAAATGTTTTACATGTTTGGGATGTTCCTTCAGAGTTGAAGATAATCCTCTTCACAGTCCAAACCTCCCGCAGGGCGAATGGGGATGGCAGCGGACAGGGTTTCAATTGATAAGCCCGAACGACAGTCTATCGCGCAAAACACACCAGGCAGGTATCCAGCCTACAATTTCTTACATTTATGATGCGAAATGCCTTTTTTAAAAAAAGATAAGATATTTTTTATCCAATCAAATGGAAATTCAGTTTGACTACAATTGACAACCTCAGCGTAACAACTGCACAATAACAATATAGATGCAAATACGAACAACCTTCACTAGCTGAAAAAAATAGGGCATACACATCGTCTTTATTGTTTGAGCTATTATTATAACACAACTGCAGTGCTTGCAATTCGTAATAGACTTTTGAAAGAACATATCTTATACGTTTATCTATAAAGATAATTGTTGCAAATATATAGAAATAACCATAGAACGTCGTAGAAACTAATTGAAATTAAACGACATATCATATATTGAATGTGTACAGATCATGCCCAAAATAAGATACTAGTCGACCGGCGGCATAGCATACGCCGCTATTTTGCAAGGCTGGCTTTAGGCACTGCAACATATGAGACCGCAGTGGTTCCCGCACTTTCTTTGGACCCGTGCTAATTTTTAGGTGTATAAATTATTAAATTAAATTCATTCACAAATAATACACTGTAGGTTTTATTGGAAAAAGGCTGGATAAGATAAGATTGTTCTCTTTCTACAAATCTTTTACTGTAGAGTTTCCCAAACTTTAGACCTATGTGTACCCCTTTTATAATTTTGTTTTTAATGCTGAATACCCCTTCCCAATCCTATTTTAATTTATGAACAGAATATAATAAATGGGTATTTAAAAAATTCAGCCTAGTTTATTAGGTGCAACGCGTACCCCTCCCACGTCTTCCCGTACCCCTGGGGGTACGTGTATCTCATTTTGGGAAACACTGTGCTACATATGGGCCTATATAACAAACTCATAATTTCATTAGGAATGCTGCTTTCACTTTCGGTCAACTTCTAGGGTTTTTTTTTTTATTTGGGAGGGTGTTTTTTTTTGTTTTTTGTTCACTGTTATTAAAAGAAAGTTTAAAGTCCAAATCAATATTCACTCACTTCTAATCCTATTCATGCTTATCATACAGACGACATTAGATATGAGTTTCCTGGACGAACCCAACGGTTCGCTGGACATTCTGATCTGGAGACTAACTGGACTTCAGAAACAAATGAGCGCCACCATCAGCTTTCTTAGACAACCTGTGGCATCCTCTGAGAAGTCGGCTGCTGAAGGTAAGGTAAGGGACATAACTACAGTCCTTGAGCTCATCCAATGAGAAGTCGGCTGCTGAAGGTAATAAAAGGGACATAACTACAATCCTTGAGCTCATCCTATGAGAAGTCGGCAGCTAAATGCCTTTAAACTCTGAGAAAGCGGAAGCTGAATGAAAGGGACAGAACACAGTTCTAATTGTTTTAGTTTGTTGGTGCATAAAAGAGTTACGTGCCGCTTCAAACCTTGTGATCTATAGGGCAGATGGTGTAAGGGTTCATCTGTTTCTATAACCATCGGTTAACGAGGGTGTCATGTGGCCAGCACAACTATCAACACACCTTTACATTCCACAACTAATCTCAGGTATGCATTAGAGCTGGGAGGAATCAAGAGTCATCGTAAAGATCCCAAAATTGAAAATATCAGGATTTGAACCCTGGACCTATCAGTTCGGAAGCCAGTTTATAAGGTGAATGAGAGTTTACGTTAACAGCTTCAGTTCATCACATGCTTGGCGAGCACTAAAGCTCTATTATACAAAACTTTTATCTACAACATTCAGAATTTAATACATACTTATGGATTCATGATAAGGAAAAAAAATGTGATTGCTTGGTGTTTAAGGTCACCAACTACAAATGTCATACGAGCGTTGTCTATGCCGATTTACTACCAATGAATGCCTGAAATAAAAACAGGAAGAAGAAAAAATATTTTTTCAGCAAAAACAACTTTATTTATACTGAAGCTTGTTAATCTAGCTACATTTTATACAAAACTAAATGAATGTATAGAATTATTACCGATAATCACTTCCCTTTATTCTTAGAGCTTTGATTTGCGTGAGAGGTGGGACAACTGTGGGAATCCTAAATCCAACACTGAAAGAATGCACTATAATGCCACGAGCCTTTATAAGACTTTAACTCCTTGCTTTCAAAGAATGCAGTAAGCCTTTAAAAATCCATTTTCCGGCATTGAGTAAATGCACAGAATCAAGATTCGCATGTAGGTTTTAAAATGTAGTTTAGGCGTATGCTACATTTCTAAATCCGTTTTCTTCTTTCACTGACATTTTTTTTGTCGTCAGAGATTCTAGTCTCAAAAGACTTTGTCTCCATACAAATATCAAGTCATCACCGTCACAAGTTCTGTGTTGGGGACAATTGCTTCAAACCGCGACCCGAATTATACTCTTCCTGAAATTTATTAATTAAATTAGTCGTCTTCCTGGAAAATACTTTTGTTTCAAGAAAAAAAAATTCTCTTATTTTAATCTGCTGTGCTGGATGAAAAAATCATCCTTTATAACCCCCGATAACGTGCGGTGGCTGAGTGGTCAAGCACTTGGCTTACGAACCTGGGATCCTAGTTTCGAATCCCGATGAGGACTGGGATTTTGAAATTCCGGATTTTTATGGCACCACTGATTTCATCCAACTCTGATTGGTACCTGGCTATAGTTGAGGAAAAATAAAAATGGTTGGTCGTTGTGCAGACATCTTTACACCCTTTTCGTTAACCGTTGGCCAAAGGAACAGATAACCTCTATAGATCGCAAGGTCTGGAGTGGAACTTTACTATAGCCGCCGCACTATCTTATATTGCGGAATGTGTTGAAGGAGCAAGGGAGAGAGAAGGAACTGAAAATTGAGTAATGTTGGTGTAGGATTGAGAGTCTCATCTGCTCGTAACAAGAAGCGCGCAATGATACACGCCTGTAGAGCCATTGGCAGATAAGTATCGGACAAATCAACCAATAGACTTGAAACGTGTAAAAGACCTTGGGTCTAGCTCAGTGTGTCTCAACCTTTTACTTTTGGCATCACCTCAGAAGGGAAAATGGGTGGCACAAGAGGTTTCTCTTACTTCTGGTGTACAAAAATGCGTTCTCCTGGCGTTTAGAAACTTTAGCTTAGTTACCAAAATACTTTGTTCAAATTCAATTCAGAGTAAATGTACATGACATACATACATAGAAGGAAGTCTTTCTTATAGCACGCACGTCCTTAAAGCATTTTATCACGTAAGATTGTATATTATGAAAGACGTGATGTTCTGGGCCTGTTTTTTTTTCTCATGCAAAGAAAGTCAACAGAACGTTGTTATAAATTTAGAACTTTCTGAAGTGAACATCAGGAGCCTAATGGCGTTTTTCAGAGAAAGTTTTCCTCAAACGAATGTTTTGAGTTGATCTTGCTGCTCACGCCACTCGGAAAATGAGCCCCGAACAAAAACTAAAGGGGGGGGGGGAGGGCTATTTCAAAGATGAAACATCTCTTGAATATTTGGTGAAATGTTTGAGAAACGCTGGTTTAGGAATTAGGAAAAAACGAACAGTTTATCTTTCGTAACTCATCGTAATACTAAATATGCAGAGATATATTAACCAAATTATTTACAAATAAAATTTAAATATGTCTTTAAAAAAATTAAATATTTCAGTTTTGGAATAAAGTGGATAAGTACTACGTAACAATAAATGTTAAACTATACCCTAAATCGGCCCCCAAGCTGTCCACCCAGGCAGGTAAAAAGTAAGGATTCAATACAGATAAAAAGGATATCAAAATGAAATTCCAAATGCTAAATGACAGAGAAGAAATGAGATAGAAGGTTGACATATCTTGTTTGGTCCACCAACGTTTCAGCAGACTAAGGGATAAGTGAAGGTGAAGTTTGATATGAACCTGGCCTAATAATGTCTTATAGTGAATATTTAATTGATCTAATTGTTTGGTAAAGGCTCAATCTCTTATTCAAAGCATCAAGAAAAAAAAAAAGCATTTCCTTAAAAAAAACAAAAAAAAACTACTTTAGTTTAGAGTTCTACAGTCGGGTGTTTATTAGGTAGCAAAGTCAAGCCCAACTGTACTTAGCCAATCCACCACGCTTCAGGCCTGTTTAACCGTCTGTCGTAGAAACAGATGGACCTTTATAACATAAGGCTTTTGGATGGCCATGCCTGAATGGGTACTTATTACAAGTTTTTTTTTTTAATTTCTGTATCCTTATAACGACGGCTTGTCCCTTATACGGTATTTAGCCTTGATTTTATAAATGCATTAAATCTAGAAGATGTTTTATTTTATTTTTGTTTTATGTCTAGACTATTCTTGCACTGATATACTGGTCAGTGTTGACCAACAGGCAATCTCTTGCCAAGGTGTTGTGGAAAAAGACGAGCGAGCCGATAGCCGTGGCATTGGTCATTTCCAACATGTTCTATAATCTTTCGAAGAAGTGGATCACAGACGTAGACCTACAGAAGAACGTCAAACAGGCTGCCATGTTAGTGTCTGCGTTTCTCTGACTACCCAGTTATAAACTATTTATTTATTTGCTTTTCTCCTGCATCGTATGTGCTAACAGGGGGGTAGCTAGAAATTTTGCATCGTTTGGGGCCCCGGGGGGGACTGACCTCTTTGGGGGCCTGTACATTTTGCGTAATACTTAATTTTGAATGTAAAAAAACTCTCATTTGGGGGTCCCCCTCAAGTGGGGGCCCGGGGGGAATTTTCAAATTCTCCACTCTCCTCCCCCCCTAGCAACGCCACTGTTTGTTAAATGGAGTGTGTGTGTGTGTTTTCTTGTATCTATGGAGACGGGGGCAAGAGGTTATCGTTTGGTTGTCAATTATACAACATAGGTGGCAGTGTCGTTACTTGGTCTTAGCTAAAGGAGACTGAACGGCTGTGTTATTATGGTAAGTCTACTACATTGATTTCATCTATCACAAGTGGATTCTGTCTATATTATTATGAAAGTGTCATTTAGTTTTCTTCCCCAAGAGGAGATTATTCACGTTATTGGAAGTTTTATTAGTTAAGAGTTAAGATATATTACACCATTATTGACATCAGTACCAGTATCTCATTATTAAAAAAATGAGTTGGAAAAACATTGTAAATATAGGAACCTTTTTTTATTATCTAAAACAGCAATATACCCCATTGTTGTATCAACCGAGGGGATAATAACAACTGACCTCCCAGATACTTTCAAGACCCTAATATCCCTCTAGTAATATTCTCGATGACAGTCAGAGGGCGGGACTGCTGCAGACCTGCCACATCACCAGAAAATTCCTCGGTGGAATTACGATGAATTTTGTTTCCCTTTAACAAAACTCGACCAAGGCAGCGCCAGAGCATGAATGCCAGTTTTTTTTCTAGCATATTTATTTTGTTATAGAGCGCTGTTAACAAACGAAATGTAGGCTCAAAGAGCTTTGATAGCACAAACATGAGAGCTAAAAAGACAAACAACAATGCGTCACTTAGCTCCTTATGCTACTTTCTACATTCTCTTATGATGAATCTTTTTTTTTTTTTGTTTTTCTACTGGAAGAGATTTTGGGACACTAGCTATAGAGGTCATGGACTTGACCTTCAGCGACTCGACCGTTCTTGCCTACCACGCCTTGGTGAATCCCATCCAGGAGTTCAATAACCGCAACGTGGTGGACCTTGCCATGATGGGCAACAACATCTTTTTCATTGCCCATCCATGCTGTCAGCGGTCCATGCGTGAACGTTGGATGGGGCACATTCGACTGAAATCGTTTGGGAGATTTCCAATAACTATACCAGAAAACATTAAAGTAAGTAAAGTTTGGGATGTTTCCCACAAACATTGTCCGAGAATATTTAAACCAGAGAAGTTTAGGGCATTAATTTACAAAGATTTTCCGAGAATATTTTAGTCAGTGAAGTTTGGAACATTAATTACAAACAATTGCAAGAATATCTAGCTAATGTTTAGGACATCGCCTACTAACCTTTTCCGAGTACATTTTAAGTCAGTAAAGTTTGGGACAGTAATTACGAACATTTTCTGAGAAATCTAGGTAATATCTGGGACATTTACTACAAACCTTTTTCCATGAAAAATAGTAACAATTTATTTTATGCATTTAAAAAGGAACCACGGTGACGTCACCCAGATACCCCCTTTCTATGTAATTGCTTATTTTTTATATTGATTCTTTTTCTTTTAAGGCACTACAAATAAAATTTTTGCTAAATTTCTTATTGATCCGATGATGGGAGTGGGAGAAGTACAAACCTTTAACCAGACAGACAGAAAGACAGACTGAGTTGATAGAAGCTTTGTAATAACTAGATCTAGCTCTTTCCCTCCTAATTATGGATACCACCTTGATGTTAAACCCAATATATTAAATTAATTTTTGGTATTATAAGCTCGTGTTTTTGTTATATAAAAAGAGCATGCTGTCTTCTATAATTCTAAACCAAAAGTAACGTTTTCTGATTGCAAAAAAACTATTATTAAAGTTTAATGACGACTGTGTAGAACGTACAAATGTGGACATTGAACTATTCTGCCTGAACGTGGAAAATAGTTACGGAGATAAAGAGCAAGTTACTCCGTTAGAAATGACGGTTTACTTAGAGTTGTCTTCGCTTTGTGTCCAGATATTGCTGTGTGTCTTTCTGGTGTTTCCAATGTACTTCTGGCTGACCTTCGATAACAGAGAACAGAAAAATCCAGCAGGTAAAAGTCTCTGTGTCGTCTTATATATATATATATATATATATATATATATATGTCACACTCATTAGTTCTAGATGTCACAACTTGTATTCTTCTATG